>QBDW01000252.1:0-226092 GCA_003261595.1 Maconellicoccus hirsutus
CATTTATTATTTCTATTTCATCATTAAAATAAAATTAATACCTTAAAAAATTAAATTTGTTTTTCAATTTTCAAACAATTTCAACAAAAATGAAATATAAAAGTTATTGACTTGGTTGTTTCACAAATTAATCGCAACCTTTTTCATAATTTTCATTCTTCCATACCTTTGTGTTTCAAAATTTCATAAAAATTTCATTATTTTCGAGCGAATTTTCAAGGTTATCTTTGTTAACGCAAAGAAGAAGAAATGATATACGATTGAAAAAATTATTTCTCGTTAGTTTATGCTCGTGCTGATACTGCGCGTAGTTGTAGTGAATTTAATTTTAATTTAGTGCCACGTTCTTTTTTTTCGAATTAAGCTCATTAATTCTAATTAACTTAATTAAATAATTTCGTATGTCTTTGCTTTACTGCTAGTATAGTAGTTTTCCCTCGCGTATGTTGACTTTAATCAACTGTTTTTCTGTAACAAGTTGCCGAAGCACTTCATGTTTCTATCATGACCTCATGGCTGTCGCAAATTCGAAACATTTTCAAATTGGATCAAAATCCTTTGAAAGTAATTGAGGTGAAACAAGAAAAATATTCAGATCGTCTTGTTCATAGTCGTGAAAATGGCATCGTTTTATATGGACCCGGTGGAAAAGATCAAGAACTTTACGAAGTACTATTACTTCGTCCATGTAATGAAAGCATATGTTCAGCATTCAGGTATGATCTATTAATGCTATTATTACTTACAAATAGCCTACAATTGTAAATTTTAGAAACTTTTCAAAAAAGGTTTGTTATTTTGAACGATTACTATAGTAGTGTGTTTATATTGTAGTATATTTCGATCACCGGAACTTAGCGAAGCTGAGGTAAAATTCCTGACCTATAAGGATAAAATCCCCACATTGTTAAACGTATGCAAAGATGTAAGTTGAAGTGAACGTGACGAATATAGAACCTTTAATTTATTACAACCGTATTATGAACATTTTAGGCTAGTAAAGTTGATAGTCTACAAAAAATATGCGACGTTTTGAACGAAAATCCATCATGGACGGCATCTCATATCGCTATACAGCTGAATTTACTCGATACTCTGTCAAAGCCGGAAATAAAAAGGTATAAAATAACTTTCACCTTTTCTAGAAAATATATTTTAATTTTAATTATTTCCTGTTACAGTCAGTTGTGTTATCCTGATCCAATCAGTGGCGTGTATCCTATACATTTAGCAGTGAAAAATGCCAATTTATCAGCTATCAAATATTTGCTTAAAGCTGATATACCATTGAATGTTCTTGACCAAGAAGGTAACACTGTGCATCATTACGCAGCTGAAACTAACAAAGATATTGTCTCGGTAATTATGTTTTATTGTTGAAAAGTCGCTTTACTTCGTTATGTTGAATAAAATAATGGAATAGCGGTTGCTTTGTTGAGCGTCCGGCGCGTTTTTGCTTTCTAAGTGACTTGGATTTTTCGCTTTGTAGTATGTAAACTTGGTGTGTTGAATGAACCTAATCTGATGAAAAGAAACGTTGAATTGACGTTTCATTTTTATGTACTGTACGTTTTATTGAAGACTTTGCTCGTAGAATAACGTAGAAATATGCGATCATACTTTCTTATCGATTTGGAATTCGTTAGGGTTTTTTACATTGTTAATCATGAAAATGATCATCGCTATAACTTGTTTTCATGATGTGACGTTTTAATTTCGTGTTATGAAAATTATGTACATTTCGTAGTTTTTTTCGATACTCATCCGCTAACTTAATAACAACTTATCGCTTATCGAGGATTCTATTTTTCATAAATTATCAATCGTGATAAGATATTTTCTTTTTTTAGATTCTATCAAGTAAAGCTCCGGAATGTTTGAACTACCGTAACGCCAGCGGAAATACACCGCTTCATGTAGCATGCAGAGCCGATAAGCAAGATTGCGTCAAAGCATTACTAGTCGCTGGAGCCGATGTGAATATTTCATCGAAACCTGTTACCAACGCTAATACTTTATTAGCTGCTAATATTGGAAAAGTGGTAAAAGACCATGATAATAAGTTACACGAGGAAGTAAGTGATGAACATCTTACGAGTATAATATGGTGTAAAGTCTTCTTTTCATCGTTTCTATCGCGATCTTTTTCAATTATGAACTATCGCGTGACCAATAATGGTCTCAATGTCAAGACGTCAACAATTCTTACACTTAACGAAGTTTTGTAATATCGATTTTTGACCGCTGTTTGTTGCGGTTAAATGATACTTGAGCCAAATTCAACGATTTATTTTCAAGGTTTAGCTGCGGAAAGAGTCGCCAATTATGTTACATACGAAATACCGCTGATAAAGGAATTATTTTTCATTTGCATGACTCATGTATATGATATACGTATGTGGTTTTACGTATTATCGTTTATGTATTTGTGATGCCGAAACTTAGCTTATTCAACCTTTGAATTTTATTGAAACTTTATCGCGAGAATTATTTCTTCGTTCCTTGATAAAACATCAAACCGCGATAACCCAAATGCGATGGATTCGCGTAAATTAATATCTTGACATTTGACTCATCGGTTTTTTAGATTTCAAATGGAACCGAAATTAATCTACACTTTAATTTATCGATAAGAAGAGAATTAAGCGACGTAATTTATTGTGTACAAACGATGTATTTTTTCACAGGATATTAAATTTGGTGGAACACCTTTGCATTGGTCATGCTCCAAAGAAGTAATTTGTGATCTAGTCTTAAATAACTGTGATTTAAATGCCGTTAATTTTAACGGCCATACCGCTCTTCATATAATGGTAATTACGATTATAAATACGAACGACGGCACTAGATTGCTTTGAATTTTCTTCCCTGATTCACTGATTCAAATTACGTGTATCGAGAATTAATTAATCGTTTCTAATTGATTTGAATGGTGTGTTGAAGATTCGTTATTTTCTGAAGAAATGAAAAAATGTCGTTAATTTTTTTCGCGATTGATGCACGAATGTATGTTTGCCTGTGTTGTTCCTTTATTTTGAATGGTTTGCAGAGTTGAAGGGAATCTTTCGTGTCATATTAAAAATGTTTTCGAGTTTCTATGAACATGAGTGATCATAACTGAAGCGATGTTTTGGGTTGAGAAATATGATTGCATAACAATTGGGAAAATTTTGTACATTTCTCAAGAACATTTTTTAAGAAGTGAATTATGTATCCCGATATTAACAACTGTTGAACAGTTCCCATATCGAAGAAAATGATAGCTAGCGCCGTTTATTATTTTTCTCCTATTTTAACTCAACCTTTCCTATCGATTAGGTTCTTAGAGAAAGATTAGAATGTGCGATTGCCTTGCTGAGTCATGGATGCGAGGTAAACGCCGAAGACGAAGATGGCAATACTCCTTTGCATTTAGCCGTTCAGAAAAAAAATGTACCTATAATCCAAGGGCTTATAATTTTTGGTGCTAAATTGGATAACAGGTTTTTACTGAAATATTTTCTATAACATACGCTCGAACGAATTCTCACTGAAGTAATCCATTCTAGAAATAAAGCCGGCGAAACGCCTAGACATTTGGCTGCGGTCAATATAATGGACCTAAATTCGAGAAAATCACTCTTTACTTTGCACGCTGTTGGCGCACCTCGATGTAGACCAGGTGATTACGAAATATTAAAAAACTGCACAGCAGGATGTCACCCCTCCGGTGAAGATAGTGGTATCGCACCTCCTGAACCAAGATCATATCCGGTATTTAAATTCTCAAAATTTCTCGACGCTTAGCAATTCGGAAGATAATTACTCGTAATTTTAGGCGAGATCAATTCTCGATCTTTTCAAACAAGATTTATCACGTTCGCATACGAAAGGTGGAAGATTACTATGCCTTGATGGAGGCGGCATCAGGGGGTTGGTTTTGATAACGATATTACTTCATTTAGAGGAAGCAGCCGGGCAGCCAATACTCGATTGTTTCGATTGGGTTTCGGGGACAAGCACAGGAGGCATATTAGCTTTGGCTTTAGCCGCACGTAAGCATTTCGTTCGACATTCGATGCGATGCTTGTTCTAAAACAACGTTAATTACAGGCAAAACTTTGAGAGAATGTTTATGGTTGTATTTTCTAATGAAAGAACGCACCTTTTGCGGTAATCGACCGTATAACAGCGAACCTTTGGAATTTATGTTGAAGGAGATTTTCGGCGATATGAAAATGACCGATATTAAACATCCTAAGTAAGACGAAAATCAGGCGAGATTTTCATTTTCATTGTTTCGGCGCTGACGCCTTCATGAGTTCGGTTTCTTAATATTTTTTCAACAGAATAATCATCACCGCGTTGCTGGCTGATTATAAACCGGCCGAAATGCATATGTTTCGGAGTTACACGCCTCCTTGTGATATTGCTTTTCCGCAGAAAATCCAACCTAACGGATTCCCAACGTTACCAAAACCCGATGAGCAATATGTATGGAAGGCGGCACGAGCTAGTGGTGCTGCGCCTACATATTTCAGGTATATCTATACCTCGTTTTTTTTTTCATTTTTCGTTTATTCGCTGCTTATAAGCTTCTAATCTATATTCATGGTATATTTCGTTCCTTTTTTTGATTTATGCGATTTTCTGTGGTTTTGGGTTTAGTTTATATTGCAGAGTTGAGTAGAATGATGGAGAATGTTGGTTGAATTTTTGCACCTAATGCATCTTAATTTTCCTCACACGATTTTTTGAAAATTGCCTAATTAAATGAGATACCAAAACAAAAAGCAGACAGATTTTCTGTAACACTTGTTTTCCCAATTTGCGTCTACATACTCTGAAATTCCTTCATTCGACAGCTCGTAAACTAATTTGTTTGATTTTGTATGCATTATACATTTTAAAACTCGAACTAGATGACGAAAATGTCCATCTGTAGGACAATTTTGAAGAGATCCGAAATAGCTCATACTTAAACAAATTTGGCCTCGTACCAAGTATGATGGGACATCAAACACCATAATAACTCTAAGGAAATTTTGTCGTTTTTCTTTCATCCTTTTCTATGTTAATCGCATACATTTCATCATGTGGACTGTTTTCATGAAATCGAGTCGTCACCTGAAATTTGCTTCTTTGTTTATTTGCATTACGCACATGCATTCATCAATTCGTTCGCTTTCAATTTTTTGATTCCATTAATATTTGCTCTCGATTTATTTGTTTTTCATAATTCTTCACTGAAATCTTTGCTTTTTTTTGGCTCATGATTTCAAAATCAACACATTTGTCGGTATTTATTCAGGTTTTCTCTTCCGATTAGTGTTGCTCGGAAGGAAATTGAGAATATCACTGTTAGTCTATTTTGAAACTTCGAAAAAATCACCACTGCTCACATTTATGGTGAATACCTGTAAGTTGCCAGTAATTATCAGTTGACTACCTGTAATTTACCAGTAATTGTGAGTAAATTATCTGCAATTTACTAGTAATTACCAGTGAATTACCCGTATTTACTAGTAATTCCCAGTAAATTCCCTCTAATTCTTGTAATTTACCAGTAAGCAGTAATCATTTGTAAATTACCTGTAATTGCCCATTTCTACTATTTTTTGTTATTTCGGATATGTTTTTAATCTTAAAAATTTTAAAAATTTTGGATCGACTTGATAAATTAGTTTACTTTTTCCAAAATACTTTCTTTGAAAATCTGATGCATCTTGTTTTCAATTTTCAATTGCATCTTCTTGGAAATTTCAACTAGAAATGGGTTCAAAAGGGTCATTTTATTAGGTAGGTATCTTGCAATCTTATCACGCCCTTATGAAAAGCTAGGTCCGAGGCTAAGTGCCTCCTTGCTTCCCCTCTCCACGTCTCTGGCCATAGTTATCAAAATGTTATGTAACTTTTCACTTCGAGTTCTATTCCGTTTATTAAAAAACACCATTTTTGTAATTTTTCGCCATTATTAATTTCATTTTACTATTAAAGCTTGCCCTAGCTACAGGGGCGTAACGAGGTAATTTTTCAAGGAGGGGGGAGTTCGAAAAAATCTCAACTTTTTGCTGCAAATTCCAAACTTTTTTAGTAAAATTTGGAAATTTTTTACAAAAAATAAACGCAAGCACAAAAAAAGATTTATTCAAGTATAATTAATTACTTAATACAAAAAATTGAGGGTCACATATCTTATATCTTGACCTTAAGGCGTCTATTCTTTAGTTTTGCCCAAGTGTTAATTAAATTTTCAAAAGGTAGCTGGTCAGTGATATCTTTTTCGCTGAATAAAAGCATAAGTGAATCCAGCCTTTCATCACCCATAGTAGATCGCAAGTAATTTTTTATACATTTGAGGTGGCTGAATTGACGCTCATTACATGCAACTGAGTATCCAGCTGTCAGGACGAATTGACAAAAGGGAAATGCCAATTTTAAGATGTTCCGCTTTTTACAAATTTCCACATCTTTCATGGACTTGACTTCTGTGCAGCTCTGTCTGCAGTGCATGCAAATCTGGTCTCGTATTCTTGTCGGGGTGAGAGATAATAAGTAGATTTGCATTTTCATGTAGCTGATTTTAATCCAAATAAAAATTTGCCAACTTGAAATTCATGAATCACGATTTTCCCAACTTTTGCCATTTTCATAGATGGGGGGGGGTGCAGTAGCATGTAGCATCCCCCCCATACTTACGCCCCTGCCTAGCTATGAATTAGGAAGGTGTCCTTTTGTAAACGTCAGGGGTGTTAAAAATGCGTTTTATAATACCTAAATTATAAAATTGAAGCAACAACTTCGCTTTAGAAATATTCAAAATTTTTGCAGTTGATCAATTTGCTTAGTTTTTTTTAATTTTAGTAATTTTTTCATTTTGGTGTGTTTGCGATAAAAATTTAATATGCTTGGCTTTTGCGAAGGTAACTTAGATTTAAACGTAATTTATTAGCGGTTTAAAATTGACGTCAACTGCATTCGTCCTGTTATCAGCAGCGATAGCATGATGAAAGTGGTGTTGTGACGTCACTGTTAAATTTCTCGTAAATTAAATTTTTCGCTTTTTTTCTATTTTTTGGAAATATTGCGATAAATATGTGAAATCGGTAATTGTTTTTTTGAATACGGCAATCGCTCTGATTGGTCGTGACGATTGATGGGCGCCGTATTGACGTAATTGTTGTTGTTTTTTTTTATGATGAACGCAGAATGTTCGAACGTTACTTGGATGGCGGTTTGATTGCTAATAATCCAACTTTGGATTTGCTGACTGAAATACGCGAGTATAATTTAGCGATGAAATATGTAGGGCTTGAGTCCGAAGTACACGAACCAAGCGTTGTTGTATCTGTGGGCACAGGCAGTATTCCGGTTACTGAAGTGAGTTCTCCGAAACTCGGGATATTTCGAACCCGAATTTCTACTAAGTGTACGATAAATTTAACGCGTTTTTTAGGTTGAAAATATCGACGTATTTAGACCTGGTAACGTTGTCGATGGTATTAGAATATTGAAAGGGGCTAACGCGTTGAAAACCTTGCTGATCGACCAAGCTACCCAATCGGACGGACGTGTTATTGACCGAGCTAGAGCGTGGTGCCATTATTTAAACGTTCCTTATTTTAGATTTTGTCCTCAAATGTCCGAAGAGATAAATATGGACGAAAAAGACGATATGAAATTAGTGAATATGTTGTGGGAAACGAAAGCGTATATGGTGAGCCATCACGATGATGTGCTAAAATTGGTGCATTTGTTGAAAAGTTAATTCTATCGGAGATCATTTTGTCAAAGGGGGCCAATATGATAACCTAATTACCTTATACACTTTTATTTTATTTTTTAAGAGCAAGTTGTCATTGTCTGTTGAATCGCCTCGAAGGTGTTACCGATCGTTGATGTTTAAAATCGAAGTGATTGGTAATTTTCCGCGTTGTTTTCTCTGTTCTCATTACGTGGTATATTTCTCTTTTTTGTGTACGATTTCTAAGTTTTTATAATAAGCTGCGCTTCACGATTGATGAAGTGCGCGTACACGTAATATTTTATACGTTTTAATATTCCAAGTTTATTACACAAAGTGGAGTTTATTTTTTGGGAGTTTTTCTATTTGTTATGTTTTTTAAAATGATTCTTTTTTTTGTTGATCTACCTTTTTTTTTTAAAAAAAAAAATCGTTTATATTATTGTTATATGAATTCATCGATTTATTTTTTTTTTTGTTATTTTGGCTGGTGTCCTCGTGAATACGCACGATTTAAATTATTCTCATTTGCTAGTCCACGGGCAAACGTACCTTTTATTTTTTATGGCTTTAATTAGGGTAGTATTATGTCGAATCGCTTTTTTTGTGAATGCGACGTTGTTGAAATAATCGAACTGGATTATTTTTCTGTTGTGATGTTGAATTTCGTTTTCTCTTCTCTCGAAAACAATGTAGTTCTCGTTAGCTTTTTAATGATGAATGTTGTGGTACATATTTATATGGGAGTGTATAATTTGTGCATTTATAACGTGAATATATCGAATTTATTCTATGAAATAAATAATTGGTTGATATTGCGAGGTTTGTTTTGATGGGGTTTGTGAGAGGGATTTTTTCACGAGGAATTACCGAAGTTACATTTTGAGGTGGATTTTGTAGGATCCTATTGAAATCGTCTTGTTCTTCTGCGTCAAGTTTTCAGTGAGAACAATTACGCTAGTCAGTGTGCATATGGTGAAATATTGAATATTTTGTCGCATCTAGTTTTATACTGGTATCTGTGTGCAGTGTAAATTTATGTAACTTTTTCAGTTATAAAAAGTACTCTGTAGTCAACTATTAGCTGTCACGTTAGCAAAAGTCTTTTGATGTCATTTTTGACTTTTGGTTATCGTTTAAGCTAAGTGTGGGCTACATGTCGTTTTTGACATATGTTGTGTGGTCCAGATTAACCTGGACCACATATGTTTTTGATCAAGCTGAGGACTTGAATAAGTGGTCTCAAACTAGATTTCGGGAACTTGCCACCGTAAATAAGTTTGCTATCTTTTTTATACGTGAATGTAACGTTGATTTTAACTTTTATCTATGTTTAAGTAATTAAGCATTATCTATATCGAATGCGGTATTTGATTAATTTTAACTCGTTGATAAGGCCACATGAACGGAAAGAAATTTTTGGCGAATTTAGAAGTCAAGTTGAATGTGTTTCGTGTGTGTTTAACGTATTTTTATTAACTTAACATGAGTTTTATCGAGAAAGATCGCACCCTCATTTGGCATCCATTTACCCAAGAGAAAACCGCCGATCCGCCGATGTTGATTACCAAAGGTAAAGGCTCTTATTTATACGACGATAAAAACAAAAAATACTTGGATTTGGTGTCCAGCTGGTGGGTAAATATTCACGGCCACGCCGACGAGCGAATCTCCAAAGCCATATACGACCAGAGTAACAAAATGGAACACGTTATATTCGCCGGATTCACTCATGAGCCGGCGATCACCTTGTGCGATTCGCTGAGCTCCATATTGCCGGCACCTTTGAGAAAGTTCTTCTTCAGCGATAATGGCTCGACGGCTGTGGAAGTGGCGATGAAGATGTCCTATCAGTATTGGAAAAATCAAGGTATCGAGAAACCATTGTTTTTATGCTTCGATGGGGGATACCACGGTGATACGTGGGGTGTGATGAGCGTAAGCGTTAAATCCGGATTTCACGGCGCTTTCGAAAAGGTGCTTTTTCCCGTTTTGAACATACCATTTCCGGCCACCTGGATGGACGACGAAGATGTAGAAGGAAAAGAGAGGTATTCGTTGGAAGTATTAAAAAGTCATTTGGAGAAAAATAATGATAAAATTTCCGCCATTGTTTTAGAACCATTGATACAAGGCGCCAGTGGTATGAGAATGTGTAGAGCTAGTTTTGTCGACCAAGTGGTGACGTTGGTTCGCCAATACGATGTCTTGGTGGTATTCGACGAGGTAATGACAGGATTTGGTAGAACGGGGACGTATTTTGCCGTCGATCAAACTCAAGTTGTGCCGGATTTTATGTGTATTTCAAAAGGTATCACCGGCGGATTTTTACCCCTTGCTGTGACCGTCACGACGGAAAAAATTTATTCCAAGTTTTTAGACGACAGCTTCGATAAAGCTTTTGCTCATGGGCATTCGTATACGGCCAATGCGCTTGGTTGTGCTGCTGCTGTCGCGTCGTTTAAAATTTTAACAGATGAAGGTACCAGAGATGCTATGAAGTGTATAAATTCAACGCATAGGAGATGTCTGAATGAATTGAGAAATAAATGCGAGCACGTTGAACGTGCGCGAATCACTGGGACCGTCGCTGCGTTCGATGTCAAAGAAAAAATACAAGTTAAGGTGTTAAAAGAGAGGTGTTTTCAAGATGGTATCCTTATTCGACCTTTGAATCGAACCGTGTATTTGTTACCGCCTTATTGTACCACTGCGAAGGAGTTGCAACGTGCTTATGATGTTTTATTGAAGTGGTTGAATGATGTTTGACAGTTGTGTATTTTTTAGCGATATTTTAATCAAGTGAACCTATTAGTCAGGTTTAATATTTTCATTGTGATCGAAAATACGATTATAAAAATCATTTATTTCTGTATAAAATGTAAAAAAAATTGAAATAAAAGATGTCGTTAGTATATTGAAGCGTCTACAAAACGAAATCGATGCGAAAAAACAGCATAATTTCGATACTTATGTTGTATTCGCGTAATTAAACCTGTTATATACGACTTGTAAGGAGCAAGAAATTCTCCAAAGGATTGAGAACTTAGTTTAGCCATTTTATCTGTTTGGAGTTTGAAATGAGAAAAGACAGACGACTTTCACACGAATCAGTAATTTGATTTTATCCAGCCGCCCCTTTGAAGGGTAAAAAAAAGAGAAGTCGAATGAATGAAAAAGATAAGCTGGAAATGAAGGAAAGAGAACTTTTTACTTTATCTGAAGACGAGTTTGTTTCACTTTCGACAAACATAAACAGCGAAACTTATCTTTCCCATTCTTTATAAATCTATTTTGTACTTTATTTCTTCTCAGCTCACGTCGATTTTTATTTATTTCCTTTGCGCGAGCAACATCGCTCGTTATTTTCGTATTAAATACGTTTTCCATTGCATTGAAATTATGCTACGCGGGTGTTACACATTTTCATTTATTCGTCGCGTAGTGTCGAAACGACGTGGAAACTCCATGTAGACGCTCGAGACGTTTTTTCTTCGCATAACCACATGAAATCATATTGATTCGCGATAACGAAGTGTTTAATGCTTTAATGCGAGCTAAGATTAATTGCTAATTGTACAAGACTCTTACTTGTTGCACAAGTTGGGAATTCTACGCGAATTTTAATTAATAAATGCAGATGATGTAAAAGGATAAACGAAATGTAAGTAGGATATGCGGGATTAAACGTTCCATTCTGAGTTTACCGTCTCAGGTATTACATAATTTAACACTTAATATCGAAAGCTTAAATGATTAAATTGTTTTTCAACCGCACATTGTTATTTTTGAAAATTTTCCGTGTTTTTTCTATTTTTCCAAGTGCCCATTTTTCTACTCTTAAGAACAACGTTAGCTATGATATTTCCAATTTATTGAAAAAATCGTATCATTTTACGAACCCCTGACGTTTTCTATTTCCTAAATGCAACCTCTATTGTATTTCTTTTTGTTTACTTTTTCTTTGCAATCAATTAAAGATACGTTTTCAGGATTTTCAATGCGTTCAATAAAGAATTCGTATTACGTTATAAATTAACTGCGAACTGTTTCTGAATACTTTATGGCTGTCGATAAAGTACCTGATTTTTTTTCGGAGTCTTCAATACGCCATTGTACTCGAAAGAAACCCCTTGTTTCGAATAATGCACTAAATGCTGAGCTAATATCGCGTTCAAAATTTATTCTTAATTTCAGGGTAATACCGCTACATTACGAAAGTCGTCTTATTTCGCGACGTGGAATTTCAATATTTTCTGTATATCTTGTTGCTCAAGTTATCAAGTTACTGTTGTAAAGAAAAGGAAACACAATGATTTGTGCAAAGTGCTCTTTATTCTATACTTTAAAATATATACAAATTTACTGACGACACGTTGACTGACTAAAACCTAAGACATACGACTTACGAGTTACGACTAACTAGAAACATAACGAAAGCCACGAATCCTACTCCCGAGCAGTGTTGCCACCTGGGTGGCAGGGCCATTCCCCCCGTCACACTGTCTTTGTATTATTCAAACGAAACGAAATTTGAGAAAAATTGCGTATTTCTTGCAATTTTTAGCGTTGTTGGTAATTTTTTCGAGCCTGGTTTTAATGAGAAATTTATGAAATGTTGTGGATGACGAAGCTGGAGAAATGTTACGTTCGTCTGAATTGATGAGGTGGTTCTCGGGGTGGCGGAAAAATTATCAAAATCCTCTCCCATCGTGTTAAACTTGTAGCTGGTTATGAAAAAAACTTGGCGGTGGTGAACTCATGGCAAAAGTGGTAAAAATTTTGACCAATGAAATCGCATTTTACAAATTTGTGGTTTATTAATTACTCACCATTATCATCACATTGAGTCATGTCAGATCAAGTTAAACTGAAACAAAGGAAAATGACGGTTTTCACATAATACGCCTTTAATAAGGAAATAATAGCAGTGGGAAAAATTTCACTTCGAAGATCGTTATGGAAGGAGACAAGTGTGCAAGTTGAATTTGAGCACGGTTCGTTAGTTATTTAATGTAATAGAAAAAAGTTGATTTTGCAATTACCGACGTACGAGTGTAGATTATTCTCGGCTTGGTTGCTGATTTGTGCAGACGTTGGTATGAAGGTGCTAAAGCGTGAAATTCCACAGGAGAGCTAGTCGTTTCTTTTCCAAGGCGGAAATTTCACGAAGAAATGATTTTTACGATGAGAAAAATTACGATTGTTTTTTTCTTCGTACAACGAAAAGCAAATGGTTGAAAATTCTGTGGTGAAATTTTCGATGCATTTAACGAAGACTTTGTGTCGAAAGATTCAGAGATATTTTTTTCAAGTTGAACTTTGATGAAAATTGCGCTTTTTTGTAAATACGCTTTTCTCGAGAGTTCTTACAAAGTTTTTTTTTTTGAATACGCCAAACACGATTTGAAGTTACGAGAAAATACTTCATTTTCAGATGTTTCGCATTAGTTTGAAATTGGTGGAGAAAATTTTGAAATTTAGAAGATTATGAGTGGTTCGGCGAATTAAAAAAACTTCATTACGTTTTCGAGCCTACCAGCGTAAATGTTATTTAGCGCGTAGTTAATCTTTTTATTGTGCCTATTCGTGTAAGTAGTGAAATGTATGTGTATATCATTCGAAAACTATTCACCGTATCATATTCCGAAGTCTAGTTTTGTAACAGCTCATTCAAGAAAACTTGGGAAATTAAATTAGGTTTTGACAATCATTTCTTGTAAAGTTTACAAGTTTAGACTTGATGGAGTTTCCAACAGTTATAAAACTTTTCTTTTCATTTACTCTGTACCCATATTCGCGTTGTTTTTTCAACCTCGGTTCCTGCATTTTTTCTGATTTTTTTGTAGCTTCTCATTTTCAAGTTTCGAGAATATTTTAGGTGTGTGGAGAACGCTGTGATGGAAGTTGTACGAATTTTATCGGAGATTGCCTTTGATAGGTTATGACGAGAAAAATGCTAGTTTTGAACGTGAGGTGTTTGAATGTGATGTAGGTTGAATCTGTTGGTTACTTAGTTCGCCTTATAGCGTTCAAGAGCTTATCGAGTTCTGGCTTCAATTTCTAGCCTGAAAAAGACTCGGTGTGCCTTTTTGAATGTGAAAAAATGTTTCTGTTTCAGTAAAAAATGGACTCAGTTTCTAATGTCTCGAAATTTTCGGTAAGATTGTTTCTCTTCTTCTGTCAGTTTATTCAAGTCTGCTCCTTCCATTTCATCAAGGATCATCTCGCGTGCGATAAGAAAATTAATCCTATTTTCCAATTCTGCCAACCTCATTGATGCGTTTTCCTCCTCAGTTCGCAAATGCGGTGGACGGTAGATTTGAACACTCTGTTTCTTCTTAGACGTTTTTTCTGACAATTCTTCCACAGGTTCACATGGTTTGACATATGAACCTTCTTCTACAGTTAATCGAAATGAAAAATTTCCGTCAACTTATTTCACAAAAACTTCGCACACTTTATGACTTTTTATGGAATAAATGAAACAATTTTGATGATGGAAAACTTATCAATTTACCTAATTCCATGGAGGAACTACTGTAGAAATTATAACGTTTTTTATTTATTTATTTAAGAAAATGTATAATTAACATCCTATTGATATAAAAAAAAACAAACAAAATTCGCGGCGATCGCGCGAGAGAAAAAGAAAACCAACAATATTACAAATCGGCAAAACAAACAAATCGGCTTTTTCAAGCCGTAAACATGAGCGGCATTGCTCACAAAACAAACGAGTGCGAACGCGTAAATGACGCGTAAATTACATTAACAACTACTTTCGATCGCATCAACGAAGATTCATGTCGGAGCGAGCAGAGTTTTCAGTTGTGATGGAGCTGAGATCGAAAGTAGCCTGGAATCGACTACGCCGCGAAATCTTAAACTTTCAACTCGTTTCCTGCAAAAATGGGTTATGCAACCCATTATACCTACTTGTAGTGCCGTAACGCAACTAAACCCTTATCTTTCCGGCAAATTCGTTAAATCTTTCATACGACGTGGTCTTCAAGCGCTTAAAACCAAAATTTAACTTCAACTAGCCCTATGATTTGGAAACAATGGTGCCAAAGCAAAACTTTCTAATTAAGAATATTCAAAGCTTTTATTACCAAAATAAAAGATTAGAGAACAATGGAGGCGAATTTTAATTGAAATTAAATTTTGAAAAGATTCTATCATCGAGTGAATTCACTTTGTAGTGCCTTCTTCACGAGCTCCGAAAAATGCTCGGCCACATTACGTTGATTCTTGGTGACAAAGGTGACTGCATAATGCGTAAAATCGTCTCAAAAAGTCGATGTAGAGATTTCGCAGTGTAATGATGGGGAATAGATTTTTGAGCTAAGTCGACTCATTTTTACGACTCGAAAGAAATTATGTCCTGGTCTTGGTCAATGTTGATAATATTCACTTCTAGCAGCAGCAACTTCGCTACCTTTTTTTCACGTTGGTTAACTATCTCTTCTTTCCTGCGTCAATAGAATTTGGTTTATTGCTTTCTTCATCTTCCGTTTCTTTGAGCCATCTAACCCAAACTTCCGGATCGCGGCAAGTCACCGTATTCAGGTGAAGAGGGCGGTAGTGATTGTTCGTCGAAAGAGTAGGTGACAGTTAATAGAAAATCTAATTGAACGTATTGTGCTCCAAAGATATCGACATAGTCTAAAATCATCTGTATTGGTTTGTGAAATATTTAAGTAAATCAAGCCCTCAAAATCATTTACAATTTAACCCGTCTCAGTGATACCACACATTGGAAAATTTATTTCGCCGAATTTGCATTACCTTAATTCATCACGTATCTTTGGTAATGTTTATGGAACAAATAGCAACGCAGCATAATCCTCTATATTATCATTAACGTCATACACGACGTAGCACTCGGCGAAATCTCTACGTGACTAGCGAACGCTATCATTTAAGTCGCCATTGTTTTCTCTACATAGCCTTAGTATTCTCCTTATAGTTTACCGGCCATCTACATGCTAAATTAATTCACTGCGCAGGAGCTATTCTCAAAAATACACCTCGCAAATGTGGAATTTTCAGGTAAACAGGCACTTTATCGATGCTTTAATTAAACCTCCAGTCTTAAATAAACCTTTGGCTTGTAATTGTTTACGCGAATATACCGACTACTATGAATTTCAGAATGTACCCAGATTCAAGAGAAACATCAGATATAATTCGTACCAGCATCGCGTACTTTATTTTAAAAGTACAACTTTCGAATTGGTTGAAATTTCCCTTAATTGAAACGTTCGCCTAAACGCGTAATTTTTCTCGGCACCATTTCGTTGGAAATTCGCTGAAAAAAACACGGTAAATTTACGAAATAACGTCCGCAATAAAACCGATGATATCAAAACCAAGACTCGTCTCATTAAAGGTAATTTAAATTAACGCGACGATTTTGTATCAACTCCGTCGTGTAATTAAGCTCAAAAATGGCCAAAAAGAGGAAAAAAAATCGAATTTTTGTAAGTTTTTCCTCGTTTAATGATAATGAACTTAGAATTCTTTCCCTGGGTTTTTCTACCCCTTTTCGTAATGCATTCTTTTTGTATTTTATGTAAATATAGCTTTTTTTTTTTGGCAGCACGAATTTGTTAAGCGAAGCTAAAACTTGGTTTAGCGGTTACAAGCTTGAAATTAATTCTTACGATGATTTTTAAGACAAAATTTTCTAACGAGTTTTCGAATAACGCGAAAAAAAAAATGAAATTGCGATTCAACTTTCGAAAGTACGAGAGCGAGAAATAACGACGTCGAGATCCAGTGTGCCGGAAACGAACGACGATTTCACGCTGTAAATATTAGACGCTGTAAATTTTTTCGCGGGTTATTTAGAATCCGCGACGTGTTCACGCCAATTTGACAACTTTTCGAATTTTCGAAAACTCGATAATTTCAGGGTGATAATTAGTCGATGAAGAACGTGCAGAGGTGTACGAAGAAGTTTTTTTTGTATTGTCATCGAGTATGTAGTTTTGCGCATATAACTGTAGGAATTTTTATTTTATTTTCATGCCTACGACGACGACGAGACTCCGATCTTTATCATCTCTCAAGACGATCATAGATGCTTTGGGACCCTTCACGATTATCTGAAATACCTGTTGTGGTTTACGTATTGTGAGCGTAACATGCCACTTACAAGGACGTTTTCATCTTCGGAGGTCCCTGCGAATAGCTTTTTTCCGATATGTTCTCGATCTTTCGCTACCGGACGGTATTTCTCAACATTTTTTTTTTTTAATTCGTCGTATTCTAATTCGAGACTTCACTTAGGTGAAACCAAAATGCACGAGTCTCCTCACTTATGCTTAGAATAAGCGAAATAAAAACGCTGAAATGAAGCGAAAATCCATAAAAACCGTTATCCATTTCACCCACAAGCGTATTCAAAGTTTCATTTTGTAAGAATGAGAAACAAATTGCGTTTCGTCTTCGCCCTTTTTATTTTACACACCGCGCCATACTGAGAAAAACCTCAAAAAGAAACTATCAGTTGAAAACTGTGAAAATTTGCAATTTGTATAAAAAGCTATTATACTAAAGGATTGTTTACGTTGAATACATTAAAACCATCGACAAAAGTTTCAACTTTTTTTGCCTTTTTTTTGCGAAATAAAAAAACCATCTTCTCCATTTCTGTTCATGTGAAAAGCTATATAAAAAATAAAAAACCAAATAAACTTTCCTTTCGTCGTAATAAACTACGTGTATTTCGCATCCACTCGCTTAAATTATTTTCAAAGGGTTCGTGTAAAAAATTATAACTTGTACGTATTTACAGGGTGTTTTAAAATAATATCAAACCTATGAGATTTTTTCTGCACCGAAAATTCAATCCTCGAGAGGTCGATTCGTTTTTTTTGGAAATTTACGTAAAAAGCATTTTCTCTCGTCGATAATTCGAGTATTCCTCTAGGGTTGAAATTTTTCGATAAATTTTAACGTAGTAACACTTTACGGAGTCTTAACGGGTTCTTTTATTTGTTTGACAATTTCGCTGGAAAATCGAAATATCTTCATTCTTCGCTAATTTTCGCAATCGAGTACAAAATTTTGAAATTATTTTCTATCGTAGTTTCGAATACGAGCACCTATTTCGTGAATTGCCGAAAAAGGAGGAAAATGGTAAAACTTCGTAATACGAATTCTGTAAAGTGAAACAAACCAAGGGGGAAAAATCGTTAAATTCATTAATCATTTTCGGCAAATTTTCGTAATAGCTTGAACTTTTAAAATTTCACCCAAAATAAAGACGACTAACTACGATCTTTGGACACCCTGTGATAATAGCGGAAAAAATATCGCAAAATGTAATGACCATTTTAAATCATTTTTATGGGTAAATTGAATTATGAACTATTGACCCTATAAAAAAATTCCTATCTTAAATTTTACAAGCGATATTTTGTATCAATAAAAACAGTCCCCCTTTTATTTCCCCCTTGAAAATATTAGCCACGTGTTTTGTCAAACGTTTAAAAAAAAAATAAACCCATTAAAGTCGCGCCGCTCCGGTTGCCGGCGCGATCTTCTTTGGCCCATTTTCTCGCCTATAGAAAAAATTTCTTCGATACGGTTATTCGGTCTTTTGAAATTAATTTTTTTTATTACTTTTTCCTGTATCGAAGTAAAATAAAAAACTTCCGATATCAATTTACGTTCAATTACGATCAAGTCACGGCTTCTTGATCTGATAAGAGAGGAGAAACTTGGCGAATTAAAAATTACGCTTTGTAACGTTTTTTTGGACGTTTTCAGTAGTAAAAAAATGACGTGTTTTTTGAATTCGCCAATCTGGGTTTTCAATTTAAATCGCAGACGTTTAAATATGTTTGAGTGATCTGCGAAAAAATTCAAGAAGCTAATTGAAAATAGCAAAAATTCAAAATCAATGAAACAATGTAACAATTATGACTTTTTAAGGGTTCAAAATCATCGCGTAGGTGCTCGTAAAATAATCCTCCATGTATAGAAAAATTACCCAAGTAGCGCATATGAGGAACTAAAACGATACACGAACTTGTAACGTTATTTATCCGACGATTTTGCTATTGAAAGATATCTAAAGTGAAAAATTATGAATAAAAAAGTATCTATAGCTTCTTTGACGCGAGTTCTTTTTATTTTAAACGTTTTTTCTCTTTTTCGTTGATCGACTGAGTTTTTTTTTCAACTTATAGAGCTTTTGTGTATGATAAAAATACAAAGTTTTCTATTGTATTTTATTGTTATGTGTTGAGATATAATAAAATGGAATCATTTTAGCGAACTGCGAAGATGGAAATGCCACCTAGTGCATAGTGGATTATCTGTCGATTTGGCCATCTAGTAAATTCGTAAAAACTTTTGACCAGTACAACTAATAAAACTAATTTAATCCTATAATAGAAACTAGCACTAAAACAAAAATATGATGGCGAGAAGTTTTCGGCGAAGCGTCTGTTAAACAATTTTCATAGAAAATGTTGATAACGACATGGCCGTAAAAAAGGGGAAAAAAAGGGCGATAGTACTTAGAGAGGTATTAAAAAATCGGATTTATTTTCGGTCTTCAGTGGAGTTTGTAAATGATTTGTTATATTTGCGTTGGAAAAGAATGTTTATAGGGTAAACTTATTGCCGAAGTGTGTATAACAAGACATTTTTATGAGCGATGTAGTCGATTAGGGAGCGAACTTTTTCGCAGATTTTTTCTTTCATACTACAAAGCGTACGTGTCTACGATCGACGCCTTTATAAGATGGTAAAATTACGAAATTTTTTGCGATATTACAAGTAGAACGGAAATTTATAGCGAAAAAATTGCCAAAAATTGAATCCGAAATTTATATCTTTTCATTCAAGGTCGAACAAAATGCAAAAAAGGGAAAAAATCACGTATGGGTTTTTTTCTACCCTCGCGGAATAAAACCGGCCAATAAATACGACTTGAATACCATTGTTTGCTAATACGCTCTTTTTGTGCTCGTTTCGGTAAACGCGCAAATAGTAATATTCAGATACTTTTTCCAATTGAAAAGTATCAACGAGACACGTCGGCAGAATGATACATATAAGGATGGTAACCCGTTATTTACTTTTTTTTTGCCATCCCCATCGCGTAGGAAATCTTCGCTTTTCGTAACTAAATATGCATAGGCTGTTATCAAACGCTAGCGGATATTATTGACATCTGTTACGGGTAACATGCTTAAAACATTTTTCTTAGTCTCTGCTTTCTTCATGCCGCCGAATCTCTCTCGCCTTTTTTCTTATAATCCTTCATTTTTTTCCAATTGTCGCGCTCGCTATAGGTATTTCATTTTATTATTTTTTCTCCGCGTTCTGTGGAAGAAATGATGAATGATATCTTTTATGTCGTTTGTTTCGCGAGTTTTAGTATTTTCTGAGCTACGTACTCGTAAAATAGGCTGGAGAAGGTTGCAATAAAATATGCATCTGTGATATTCGAACGGTATTCTTGATGAGTATTCGATGAGTTCCGTGAACTTCCGATAGTAGCTTGCCTTAATGACAGAATGGGCAATGGGTGTGTTCGATGACTAGATGTCAGACATCACAATGTATTTATAAAAATCGTCACGAAAGTATTCGTTTTGTATGATAGAGCATCAGCTTGCGTACAAGTCCGCAACACAGTGTGACATTTTCATGTCACTCCGCGACAATGATGTTTATCAGGAAATGTCATTTGATGTTACATGCTACTTGCAACCATGCCACGTCATCGTAGCAATGACTGGTCATCACATCATGTCACTTGTGATATGCTAATGACATGATCACATGCTACTTGTAACCATTACACGTCACCATGACAATGAGTAGTCATCTATGACGTAGTATGATATCATGAAAACATTTTATTTTTTGTTAAACACGTAGTTCGCGTGTTTTTGTGTTGATTTGTTGAATGTATTTTTGAAGTAGATGCTACTCGTTTGCGTTCTGAGCTACATGAATACTTAAATAGGATATAGCTTCGTGTAGATTCGCGTTAAATGGTTCATATTTCGTTTATATTCAACATCTTTGGTTTTGGGGTTTTATTAACATGCTCTTTTCAAAAATCCAACTCTCGTTCAAATCTGAGCCGGATACCTCAAGTAGTTCCCTTGTCAGCCTCATTCCTCATCTGGAGATAGGAAATCTCCTTTCCACTGCTGAACCTGAAGGTAGACTCTGAAAGAATGCCACTTCGTCGACTACCTGGTTCAAACGAGATGAGCTCCACACACGCCATTTTACCATTTTCGTTATTTTTATATCTCCCATAACCGATCTCTGTTGTGTTGCCTCTAAAGAAAAGCTCAATTTCTAGTTTCATTAGGTTTATTGGCCTTTCGTATGTGTTCTCCTGTTCAACAACTGATACCGTTGAAAAAGTTTTAAAAGACTTCGGCAAAAGCTCCGGCCAATGTACATCACAGATACTGGATTCCTTTCCTTTATTGCGTATTTTGTCGTTGCCCGAACGAAGATAATTTTTTTGCCCTTTTTCAACCTAACGAGCCATCACCTTGTACAATAAAAATATGCAAATGGGTTTCTTTGTAACGAAAACAAATCCGATAATGGTGGCTCGTGTGAGATGACATGAACAACAAAAAATAGAAGGTTATCCGTAAAGGAAACGATAGGCCACGAAAATGGACTCTTGGTCACAGTTCGTAATTTTTCAATATCATATAATCGCTTTTTAACCTTTTCTTTTACAAATTTCTCTCTTGGCTGTTTTCTAAGTTGACTTTGACGATGGTAAAAAAAACACCTGATGAAAGGTGATCCTGATTGAATGCGAGGTTGTGTCGTAGAACGTGATGAAAAAATAAAAGGAAAATGGAAATTACGTGCGGATATTTTGCATGGCGAAAACACGAGAAGTAAAAGCCGAACTTAAATAAGGTTTGATTTTTTTTTTTGATATATTTTCCGTAGATACGATGCAATTTCGTAGTCGAGAATTCAACGGCGACGATAAGGAGTTTTGTAAATGCGATGGTACTTATTTCTTTCACACGTGCGAACCGAAACTTGAGAAGTATGCTACTCGAAGACGATTTATTTAGGTTGCAGTTTCGGAAGGAGAAAGAGAAAAAAAGAATTATAACTAAATTAATTTTATTACGAAACTTGTCGGCGGTGGGAAGTTATAAATTAAATGAAGTCTGATATCAGTTTGCAGAATCAAAAATTTCTCGGTCGCGAATTCAATTCTCGTACACCCTTTTAAATTATCGGTTTCCTTATTTCCGAAGACAGCCGTGGAAGCTTTTAGCCTCACTATAAATATTATCGTTGCCGCGTTTTATTTCTAACCAATTTCGATTTTTAAAATATTTTATAACGTTGAGCTCGGGCGAAATTTTCCACTCAAGTCGCCCTTTTTTTCGTGGCGTCGTTTTTGCGATACTTACACTAAATTGAACATTTTCACGTTTAGTTACGCGTCATTAAAAACAACTTATCATTGGATGGAAATCTTTCACATGTGCCGACATGTTCGTTCACGAAGTCTCGGAACTCTGGGATAATAAATAAATTATAAATTAGGTAGTTTTTAGCCGCGAGCGTCGTAAGCGCCAAATATCAGGTACTTATTCGATTTCCGAAGTCCTCGTGGCGTGGATGAATTGATGGGGGATATTTGATTAAGTACTCTATCATTTGATCAACATAGGTGTAACCTTTTTTAACCAGCACTGACAGCAGAATCACGTAAGGCGGTTTTTACAATGTGAATTTATGACGAGTTTTCCTCTTTGTTGATCCTTTTGATAAGGATGATGATTTACACGTGATCTCTTATGACGTTTTCGCTTGACAAATTCAATCATTTCGAAAGAAAGGTTATATAAAGATTGGAAATTTTTTGACATTTTTTTTCACCGTTGATATCGCGAAGAGCTATGGGAAAAAAATTTAATAAAATAATTTTTCGCTTGTACGAACTACCAGTGGTTTTTTTCGCTCGTCGGAAACCACCGACATGCTTTCTTCGCCTGTTCATTGTACAATATACGTCGCTACCACAAAGGACGCCCATATTTCGATGAAAATTTTCGCAAAAGTCTCAAATTGTTTTCGCTGTTGGTGAAGTTTCGATAAACTTCCAGATAAATTTCACTTATAAAGCTGTCAGTTAAGGAAAACGATTCATCATATAGTGGAAAACTGTTGTCTGCTTTCGGAGCTTTTTTCGCAGTTGAGGCGCGAACTGTCGATATACCATTGTACGTATTTTTTTCACCCTTCAAACCACCACATAAATTTTCCACCATCCGAATAGAAGTTACGTTTCGTCAACTTTGATTGGATATTGATAAATGACGATATAAACGTTAACTAGTTAGGGCTTAAAACGACCTAATTTCGAGATTTTAAATTGACGGAGAATTTTACTTGCGATGACGTACGTCTGACATGATCGAATTTCAACTGTCATATGTGATTTTTCAGTAGCGAGATTTCCTCAAATATGTAATTTTTTGAGCGGAAATTCCTCTCGGTATTGAAAATCGTGAATAGGTAATACGGGAATAACCAGGGGTTGTCATTTTTGTAATATCTTGTTTTCCCGTAGACGTAATTCGAGTCTCATTTTATCGAATGTGTTGGTAGAAATGGGTTTCATTAGAAATACACGATTCGACGAGAAATTGGTTCTGCTGGATTGGCACGTACAGAGTGGTATTTGTCGTACCAACTCGAAAGGCTTCGGGCAATTATTCCGAAATTGAACGTGTGTAGAAGTTCATTCCTAACTTACGTGGTACATAGCATCAACCCTTGCAGTTATGTGTTCACGAGCAGCATTAGCTAATAAAGATGATGCTACTTTTACATCATAATTAGATGTTGTGGAGATTTTATTGTCTTGGTAGAATTATGAACGATTGTTTTTTTGTCGAGATTGAAAGCTTGGTTTTTAAAGTCGTTTCGACTACGCATGTCACTTGGAGGTAGTCGGTCGTGTGATTTCGAGTGAAAGTACGTGAAAAGAGTGCGTTGACGTAACAGATTTAGGGGTAGTTTACCTGCGTCCCAGAGTACGCTGCTTATACGACCTCGATCCGGAAATTTTCCAAGTCGTCTTGACAGGAACTTCACACTGCGTGGGAAGTTGACTGGGAGCGCAGTGCATTCCTGAGTACTGAGCGGTGTGCTGCCTAATTTTCCACAATTATGAATATTTTTCTTGGATTTGTATTCTCAGAGGCAGTATCGTTTTTCTTGTTTTGATAATTGAAATTTTCACATTAACCATTATTTTATTATCTATGGAGTGGATACGTGTCACAATTAGAATTATATGTAGGTAGCTTCCTTTGCCCAGAGGCTCTGAAATTCATTTAAAATAATCTTATTTGAATAACTGATTGGATTTCTATCCTTGATAAGCCATAAAACCAACATCATCGATGTACGAAAAATTCAACGTTCGATTTATAAACTCAAATTTTAAAATTTTCTTCCAACTTGATATCAACACCAGCTCGAATTCGAATGAAAAATATAACACACCATAGCGACGAAAATTTCAAAACAATCTCACTTCACTCGAAGTACAACCTCTGGTACAAGTAAAAGAACGAAATTTCCCGCTGATTGAATAATAATTCAAGGGTACTGATTCGAAACAATGAATACCGCGAATGATATCTGCCCCCGGATACGAATAAAATTCTAATTTGAATACGCCTCACTGAATTATTTGCACTGAAATGAAGGTCCTTTTAAACCATGAAACCTTTCTCTTTTATTACATTTCGCGTGCCACTTCATCAAAAAAAAGGAAAAAAATAGGGAAAAACGCTATTGTTTCCTCAAACTTGTCTTTAATTTTCCTATTTATTGCTTCTCAAGTTAAACAATGAATTTTCTCCTTTTTTCAAACATTCGATCGGTACCTTCTTTTCCAATCTGTTCCGACGCTAATTCAAATGCGTCTCTAACTAACGCCCGTGAAACCCGAGACGCCTATTTCAACCCCAATCGAGGGCTATTAAAGGATCAAAGAAATTTTTCCAGTCGCTTAGCTCTTTAGTTGAGTAGCTGAATGAATGATGTAGATAAATACATGAAAAAAGCCCTACCTATGGTGAAATATAGCTGTAGTTGTGTTTTTTTTACTGATACTGGCATGGTTTGTTAATAAAGGGCTTTTTATGACAAACCTCCTCGTAAATGAGTGATTTTTTATATTTGGTTAGAATTTTGACGTGTGAATTTATTCTTTGTGGTGGTAAGCGGTGTCATATTTCAATTAGCTGCGATTAAGAACATAGGAAAATTGGCGAAATGAAGAAAAAACATTGAGTGAGAGAAAAAAATAGCGAATGACGTGTCGTGATTTTATAACGTACTCACCGATGGGAAATCTCCCACCACTCAGTCAATTAATTTGTCAATTGATGAATTATTTGGACCTGTCCGTTTATCGTTTTTCAAAGTTTTCAACCGTTTTGATCTAGACTGATCACTTTATTAACCCGTTTGTGTGATACGATTTTGTATTAATCTCATTCGTATTCTTCCACTATGAAATTAAAGCAGGATACGCGACAAGATTGGAAAGTAACGCGAACGAGTGCGATTTAAGTCCCTCGGCTTCGCCTTATTTGTTGAACTTTTCATTCGTTAATCGCATATTTTCCGTTCGTATCGCGTAATCTACCATTTTAAGTATCACAAATCATAATCTCGAGTGTATGTAGTAAATAAGATACTTAAGGTTTTGAAATTTTTCAAAAGCTGACGTGGAAGTTCTGAAGATGTTCATTCTTTTCTTGATATAAGTCGTATTACTTCCTCATGCAACACTCTTCACTTTGTGTTTGTATCAAGGTGATTCTTTTACCTTTTACAGCAGCTACTTGCTCGTAATTTTGCAGAAAAACTCGTACGTTTGTCTTCGAAGATTCTTTACATGTTCTTTTCAGCCTCGAATTGTATGTATCATAAAGAGACGTGAAGAGAATTTGGATTCTGTGAGAGTGAGTTATACTGCATTACATTTTAAATCCTTTTACGTTTTGTTCCTTTATTTTTTTTTGAATTCTAAAATTCAACAAATTAAGGAATCTGACAATAGGTGTATATCTTGTTGGAAATTGATAGTATGAAGAAATCTGTATTTTTGGAATATCTTCAACTTTTGAAGTATACCATCCATTTTTTTTCCCACCTACAGTACAACTGTAGAGTTTCGATCATCTTGCGTCGAATTTCCAAAAACTCGACAAATTAAGGAATCTAACAACACATTTTATCGGGGATTAAAAGCACAAGATTCTGTATTTTTGGAACACCTCTAACTTTTCAAGTGCACCATTCACTTTTTCCCCATTTGTTTACTACCTGTAGTGCTTCACTTTATTTCGAAGGCTCAATTAAATACCCATAGTAAATTCCGGTTCTTTTTCCACGTTGGTATTGGAATCGTTCCAAATCGTGAAATTTATTTTGTTTTCTTTCACAAATTTATAACCACTTATAGTATTAAAAAACCATAAATAAAACCAACACCTATGAACAAAAAAAGCCGCGTATCGTTGAGAAATAAATCTTGAATCAATTTTCTAGTTGAAATGCATTCTGGAGGTAAATGATCGAAGTTGTTTCTACGTGAATCGGTTTTTTTAGAGGTGTGATGTTGTGGTAATATATGATACTCGAAAATATTTAAGAGAAAGACGGATGCTGATTTTATTTTTCGTGCCTTTACTTTATTTTTTTCCTTATTTTTTTGTTTTAAAAATAATGAAATTTAGTCAGCGTATCTGACAGGTGATGAAAGTGGCAAAAGTAGTGAAAAAGTGGGGATTCTTAAAAAAAAACATTGGATATTCTGTTTGTTGTTTAAAATTAGCAGAAGAAAAAATTAAACATTGGTTTCTCTTGAAGGGAGAAGACGGTTACTTTTTGGGACTTCAGCTCTTGAGGATATGAAACTATCAGAGGAAACGTGAGCTGCGTAGTGATACGGTGGGTCGGGGGGGGGGGTGTAAAAACCACATATCATAGTCAATTTCATATCCAATTATCTTTCGAATATTTATTTTTTCGTAGCAAACGTGCAAATTATGTGGGTAAATATTCACGTTTAGATATGAATTGAAATTCAAAACTGAGTTCTATTCAAATCGTGATTATAAAAATTATAAAAAAATCCACATCCGATTCGTTTCCATCAAAACATAATTCAATTTCTCAACACATTTTAATTCTTCACCGCTCGGTTTGCACGGACGGATGCTCACAAAGAGGCCGAAAATCAGATAATAATATCCAGCAGCACTATAACACGACGTTTTTATTGCTCCAAATCGTAATTCAACTAATAATTACGGATTACTAGTTAGCGGTTGCCAGACTTGTTAATAAAAGCGGTCGCTTCGGGGTATCGAATACCTGTGGTCAACTCGAAGCGCCCTTTTTTTTACCTGTAATTTTAATTGTTATAAAAGTGATTTTTTTTTATTCTCAATTAGACCGAGAGATGCAGGAAAATCGAGCATCTTTGAACCGGTTTTATATGCTAGGTTTCACATCTACTTTCGTATTGAAATAACACTTATAACACAATACAATCTTTACGCGTTAAAATCATCTAATAATTCAACGCCCTTTGGAGAATATTGCTGGAATCCTCGTAGTATTTGCTGCCCCCCTAAAACGTAAATGTAAACATTACACCTGCGTGAATATACAAATCTATAATTATTCAAACTGACCGTGAACTTGTTGGAAAAATACACTGACACCTATTTACCGTCCACTTATGCTACAAATCTAACGCTGTATTTGGAACATTTACATAACTTGTCTGAGATGTTATAAAAAAGGTCGCCCTATATCGTGTTACTAATCGATATGATTTTCTGTATGTAACAAATTATCCTTCGCCATTTTCGCCTCACACGAAATATCGTATTTCGAGACTACCGAAACGAGATACCGAATTGAAATGTAATTAATACGTTTCACTTTGAAGTCGAGAATGTTTTTGATAAGATAATAATAATCTTCGATGGTGATGGGTCTGAACAACAGATGCAGTTTTTTCGACGGAAAAAATTCACGTAATTCGGCGGATTTTCATGCGGCGAAAACAAGCATTAGGAAATTTTGTAAAATCAAAATCGCTTCACCTACTTTACTAGGTTATACTTTCACCGCTACGAAACGTAAAACGCCCGAAAATTAAACTCCCTTTAAATATCGTTATAACCCTACACGCTTCCATAATATCCGACTAAATCCCCTGAGAAATGTCCGTATCCCACGATGAGATATTCTCAACTCGCGCTGCTGGCTGCGTTTATCTCAACACTTAAAACGAGAATGAGCAATTTTTCAGTTTTACTTACACTATACTCTCTTATATTTTCCACCTAACGGCTTACTCGCAACTACGTGCTACCACGTAGCTGAAGATAACGACTGCGTAAACGTCTATAAGTTGTCCTTTCGCGCCAAAAACATGCATACGAGAGATGAAGCGAGAGGAAGTAAGAAAAAAACATGTAAAAATTATATTCCTGTTATCCTTTTTCACTTAAACGTCCAAATCCTTCTAATTTGCTTGCGTATATCGACAAATACCTCGTGATTCATGGTAATAACCATTCCGACGATTACCTATTTCTCCCATGATAGCCGCCCGCATTCGTTGAAGCTTTTTCCAGGGATGAAAACATCCTAAATAGGTCATTTCAAAAATCGCGGCAATTTCCGAAAAATTGACACTAACGCGGCGCAAGACGAAACCCAAACTGATAAAACGCTTCGTAAACCTGTAAGATTGATCGTACCAATTTCGCATAACGAACGGAGATTTAAAATCGAAAAAACTGACAAAACTCGAATTATCTTCGACGCGTACAGCGGAGATACATTTTTACGATTAATCTCGCCTGGAAAACTAGGCACTTGCCAGTTGAAGGCGACGAATGAAAATCATTTGTACATCTCGAAGCTGAACAAAAAGCGCAAAAATTCAAAGTATTAGCGGAACGAATTACATCATAAAGACTTTTTAATCCAGTTTTCTTTATCTTTTCAACTCATTTTTTTATATTTTTATTTTTTTCGCTTTCACATTAATACGGTAGATAGACGAAGCTACATTTACAAAGTTAACTTCATGGTATCGAAAAAGTTTTTTCATTTTCATTATTTCTCCCTTCATCATTTTTTTTTTTGGCTTTTTCCTTTCTTCCTGAGAAGTTTTTTTTTTTAGGCAAACGGAAACGAGCAACAATACCATTTTTCAAGTTAAAAAGTATTCTTTAAAAAGTCTTCTTAAAGGGGTATTTCTTTAAAATAAAATTACGCCCCACAAAATACCACTGAAACAATTTCCAATTTGGTTTTCTATTTAAGGACACAATGCACTTTTCTCTTTCAAGTGAATCTTGTGCTTTTCTTGTCAAAGGAAATGCCATAACACTAGAATTTATGTTTGATCTACAACGATGCTTCATTTTCCATTACCAAGATACGAATACTTGTATAAAGTCGACGCAAAAAGGAATCGCGATATAATTTGTTTTTCTTGCAATAATGTACGAGAAATATAAGCAATAAATACCTGCGGTAGGTAAAAGAAAATTGCCACATTTTGAGGAAATACTTGCCACGGGAAGTATGTGCACATCGATGTAATATGTAAGAGCTCTTTTCGCTCAGCGATGAAATTCTTTTTCTTTTCTCGATGAAAATTAGAATGTACAAATTTTTTGGGCTGGTCAGTTTGGTATTGAACAAGTAAGTTTCGGTTCTTCATAAAAGGTGTCGTTTCGAAGCCTGCTCATGATTCGGCAATTACAGTTATGATTCTTACCGTACTTACTGGGTAATTACGATTCTTATCGCAATTTCACGATATGTTTCGCGTATTTTACAAAAAACCGTATTTTGTCGAATATAACCATCATCGAGAGTACTTTCTCTAGCAGTTTTGGCGGTATAATATTGAATCAAAACCGCGACATGAGTAAAAATCGAAGGTGTGCAAAATATGATTTGTGTGATAAATTTTACAAAAAGAACAAGTTGGGATATAGAAGCTTACGTCAAACGTCGCATAATGTCAAATTACATATTTCACTCCTTTACTCGTGATCATTGAAATATTATTAAAGTACGAGTATAATTAATTATACAATACATAGAGTCTTGTCATAGCATAATCACACGTGCTCACACATGCTTGTAATTCATTTCAAAGAGGAAAAAAAAAGAAGTAAAAGTAAAAACGACGAGAGGTTCATACATCATGATCTTATCTTTGGGTCGAACTTGTTCTACCATGGTAGGAGGTCTTCAAAGGAGAGATTATTATTTTTGGGTAATTTTTAATTTTTCTAATACCCTAAATCAATTAACGCATCGAGAGTCAACCATCGATCCATCATAGTAATCTTTCACATTAAATCATCTAGTTAATGAAAATTTCACCATATAATACTGCTATAATGATGTTGAACATATTTCGAATACCTTTCGATTATATGTACAACTCTTAGTATCCGTTTCGCCTCATAACTTCACGACTTTTAAACACAGGAACCGATTCAAAATTCGAATCACTCGTCGAGTCCATTTGATTTTAACATTCTCATGAATCGTCACGAAAAAGCGTTACAAAAAAATGTCACGCGGATGTCATGGTAACCGCTGTCATGGCGACGTACCATGCTCATGAATAATGATCTTGATATTTTTATGTCATGATAACATGTCATAGATGACAGGTCATCGTTATGGTGACATGATCATAAGTTACGGGTAATATGCGTCATTTACGCATTAACGTGCCGCCGCCGCCGGCGTCGAAATTGCATCCGAATTTTGCAATAAAACGAGGCAATGCACAGTTCCTTCTTCATCACCAACTAATATAACTGACGTTTTATCCCGTTTCAATGCGATTTCAACCACATCTTTCAAGATGTTCGCTTTTGATTTTGTCCACTTTTTTTTAAATAGGCCAAAGTAGGCATCCGCGCGAAATTTGGTATGTCCTACAGGTAGAAACGAAAGCTGAATCGATGAGCTTAATCCTGTGAGAACTCTCCAAGTGATGTACTGCATCATGAAGCGATTTTAATTTTGGCCAGTACAATTGTCAGCGTGCAGCATGATGTTCGTAGCACCAAAAGAGAAATTCTCCAAACAATGATGAATGAAAGAAATGACAGAATTTGCTCCTTTTCCAACATGAGAAATAATTTCGTGAAAACAGCCCAGTATTTAAAACCGGTCAATTCGTAACGAAAACGTCAGTATCACCATACGTATTTGATGTCCAATTTTTCATCAGTTTTGCTTATGGGGTTCGATAAACATACTACACGTGCCGGGACCGTTCGAACTCCTCCAAGTTTTGGGGATCTTCCCCTTCCTCTGTTTTTTCCCTTTTTTATATTGTTTGCCCCTCTTCTATTTTTCCCTTTCCCCCATTATTTTCCGTGATATTTTCCCTTCTCTTTTATTAACCCCTTCCTGTTATTTTCACGAGTCACGGGAGACACCCAAGATCAAAGTGTACTCAAGTGACTCCTATACTACTGTAATTTCTGTTTGGCAGGTACCTAGCATCATACCTATCCACTCAGCATAGTGGCATTTTTTCGCGAACGTTGTGCTCATAAAAAATATCCAGTTCAGAAGACAAACGGTCTCGCGTTACCCAGACATCAATATTCGAGCCGAAGCCTGTGATTAAGACGCGAATGATTTATGGGCAATGATCCCCTATAAACAATGGGTATCTTTCCTATGCACAATTATCGCGTAGACAGGTTATAAATGAGAATTTCATCGCTTCCATTTCGCGCCTTCGCTGCGATAATTAAGGTTGATTGTAAGAGCGTCGTTTTTTCCTATTGTGACAAGAAGTCACGTCGACGACATCGTTTCACCGAAAGATTTCGTAAAATTTGCTTCTTTTTGGATTTTTTTCCATTTCGACGATGTCTAAGCGAGAAATATTTTCGTGAGGTTGATACATAACCCCGGAAGACTGTATGTAGGTTATTTGAAAACCAATGACTTTTCAATACCAAAAACAATATCCAAAGGCATGAAATTGGTTGAATTACTTGTTGAGAAAATTGTCACCTTATGTAAACAAAATATCTTCTGCATAAAAAAGGTCAACAGACTCGCAGGCGTGAATTTGAAAGAAAAATGAACCTTAAAAATGTCAAGACGGCGAGATAGTTTAATCAACTCGCGAACGTATACGTGGATAATAAAGAGAGAGGTAAAAGAGGTCTTATTAAAATCTGCAAATAGCTTCGAGAGACGTGTATTTATAAAATTGCGCCGTTTTGCGCCGATGAAGCCTGTTTTTGAGTTATTAAAACTTTTAGTTGGTAACTTTGGCGACGCGACGAATGATTCGCTGGATGCACTCTTGCACACACGCGAGGAAACTGCCACTCAGAGCTTTTCATCTAGTTTTTCGCACTTGGTTCGCTATAGTCTGACCCGCGCTTGTTTCCCCGAACGCGGAGACGAACGAGGATAAAATGGAGACTTATATGGCAGAAAAACGGTAACTATTCGCAAACAAATTCGATATAAGGGAAAAATACGCTGGAAGTTACGACTACTCGAGAAACTTGCAAGAAACATAATTTAGTTTTTAGAGAGAATTTTTCTACGCGAATATATCGTGACAGACGATATTGTTTTTCACTATAAAGATAGTTTCATAATTTTACTGTTTACTTAAAAAAGAAAAACATTTAAAAGGGAAGTTGGCGAAATTTTTCCAACTGTCGTATGTACATGACTCTAATTCTTGAGAAGTATGGAGTTGTTCCGACATGAACGTATTTTGCCATTGGTATGTTTTGTATGGAGTTATGTACGATATATTTGTAATTCCCAAATGGATGTGGTTTGGGTCGAATTTCCTTTTTGCTGGAATAATTTTCTAGGTGGAGTGGGACTACGTAACGTCGTAGTTTTTATGGAGAGCTCATCAAGATAGTAGTGCTGCTAAATATCGGAAAATTTTCTTGTCAATAATTATCGATAAGAAGGGCTCTCTTATCGATAATTATCGATAAATTTTTAGTTGAAGGAGGGGGGGGGGATCTATCTGCAATAATTTGAAAGTTATAAATAAAAAAAACAGCTATCATTTATCACTGGTTTATTTAATATTTAATATTTACAATACATTATTTACAAATCTTCCTTCAATAACCACGAGTTTTTATTCAAAAACACAAGTTTATCTATGTTTTCCGGAGATAAACAATTCCTTTTTTTTGTATTAAAATTTCCACTACACGAGAAAATTCTTTCGGACGGTGTACTTGTGGCTGGAATGGATAATGTCTGTAATGCAATTTCTCGCAGGCATCATACCCTGGTAAGGTTCTTTCCTCGTATTGTCCCAATTGTGCATCAATAAAATGAAGAAGTTTCTCAGCAAATTCTTTTCCTGTTGCCGTTTTAAAAGCTGTTTTTTTCTCCATCAAATCACTACGAAGAGTTTCAGTGAGAGGGATTATCAATGATAAACTCGGATATGCCTCCGCTCCCAAGTCGCTAGTTAAAGTTGCAAAAAATCGCAGGCTTTCAATGAGTTCAGGTAAATGCATCGATTTCTGATGGTAGAAGTAGGGTAAGGCGGGGTAATCGCGGTCACTTAAGGGAGATTGACTATAAAAATAGTATCACTCATCCAATTTTGTTTTTTTGCACCATCCGATAGCTACAAGTGTCTACTTTCAAAAGATATGGTTGGAATCTAAATTGTGTAATTTTGATCCAGAGTTATGGGCAAAAAAGTAAAAAATGACATTTGACCGGAGTTGCCCCACTAGCGGGGTAATTCCGGTCAACAATTTTTTTCTCTAAAAAATTTATCTTTTCTGTTAAAATAATGAAAAAAATACAAAATCTTTGTAAAATAACAAAAAAACATACAAATTTATGTTACTTATTCGTTTTGTTTTTCATCATTGATGATCACACATGTACTTTTCTGCTGTATCATAACCAGAGCAAGCTTGATGTGTCCAATGGCCGCATTTGTAATGGGTGCATCGGAACCATAATTCCCCATCTTTCCCAAACTCCCCACAAATACAGCAAATCTCATCCACCCACAAATTTTCCTCACTAACGGTGCTGGAGGCACATGAAATTTCACCTTCGGATACAGACGACAACGATGAGAAGGATGATTCTCGAAACAACCTTTTCTTTGGAATTTTTTTATCTTTTTTTGAGCTTGTTTTTCCAGTCACCTTTTTCTTCTCATAAACTTCTTTTTTCTTTGTTTCCTCTTTCATGTTTTTTTTCCTTTTTCCAGTTTGTTCATTTCTTTTTTCAGTTTGTTTATTTTGCTTTTCGATTTTTTTATTCCGTTTTTCTTCCAGTTTTTCTTTCATTGGAGTTGATGTGAGAATAACTGAATGTTGTTTTCGAGAATCATTCTTTTTTCTAGTGGATATTCCGGAGGTAGATGGTAGGCTCAAAATAGTGGAATCCAAAGCAGAGGAAGCAATGGGATTAACCGATTCGTTTAGTATCGATAGGTTTGCTACTGATTGATCTGGCGTCGATTGATTCGCTGCCAATTGGTTAGCTGCTGATTGATCGGAGGTCGATTGATCAGAGGTTGATTGATTAGCTACCGATTGGTTTGCTGCCGATTGATCAGAGGTTGATTGATTCACTGAAGACTGATTTTGTAGCATAGTAACTGATGAAAAATCTTCATCTGTAAAAACGAATCTGTTCATTTCATAAATACCGGACGCCTGAAATCCATGCACAGCTTTTGAAATAGTTGCAACCTCGTTGTAAGCCTTTGCAAATAATTCGGCCAAGTCATAGGGCGTTATTTGTTGTAAAGATTTCGATCTAATGCAGGCATCACATACGTAGCGAAGGCGAGCCTTCAATGGCCCAAAGAATGAAATGTCCAGAGGCTGCATTCTATGCGAGGTATGCGGTGGCAAAGAAAGTAACAAAATATCGTTTTCTCGGCAGAAATTATACGCTTCAAGTGTAGAATGTGAAGAATGATTGTCCAAAACTAATAAGATTTTGTTACCAGGACTTGGCTTTGTAAATTTTGCGAAGTGTTTGAGCCATTGCAAAAATAAGTCTTCGTTTCGTTATCTGGTAATAATGCTATTACCATTATTTCTCGAACCTGTTTTTGTAGGTCGATGTCCTCCCTCACAGGCACAATCAATCGAAGCTCCGCAAATTTTTTTTAACCTGACTGAAGTGGAACCAACAAATTCAATACTAACTAAGCGTTAAAACCTGAGTTATAAGTGAAACAAAACAGAGCAATGTTTTTACTGCTTGGCATCCAAAAAAGAGTGACGAGTAACCAACCAACCTGACTTAAGTGGTACCAACATCCATGAGGTATTTCATTGGGGAAAAAATTCACGAAGCAGCCATTGAAGTAGTAATTTTTTAAAGAAAAAAAAATCCGTTAGATACTCTGTCTAGTTTAAAACAAATTCAACAGATTCAAATTTCCTCGCTGGAAAAAAATATTTATCGATAATATTTTAACATATCGTCAGGGAAACTGGAACCATCGGAGATATTTTCTAGGTATAAACATGGTCGAAAGGGGAAAAAACCGCCAGAAAATTACTAGTAAACGAGAACGAGTAAGTTTTTGTCGAGTACGAGCTATAAATAATGTCGCATACATCGGTAATGCTAATATGATTTATAGCGACATTTTTTTAGCAATTTTTACGGGGTTTTCCTTCTCGTTTCTTACATAAATATGAGAAAAACGTACGCACACTGAACAGCGCTTTAGGTGTAATAAACACAACGACACAATTCGTTAAGCCGTTTTTAAAAACATTTGCGAAAATATACGAGAAAAACAAGTGGTACTGTGTCGAGTTATGGGTATTCTGTTTCGATGTGACATTGCGCCGCAAAGTTTTCAGCGGTTACGAAAGCACGAAAAGTGCCGCGTCTAAATAATGACAAACGAGAGTTTTAACAGCGCGGAATTCTGCGGTCCGATGTTTTTACGGAATTAGTATTTACGAGATGAGCTAGTATTTGTGATTTTTTTATGAAACGAGACCTGTTGACGGTCAAGATTTCAAATCTCACGAAATATTTTGCTTTTTGATAAATGACACGTCGACTTTATTGGCGTTGTTGGTAAGAAGTTCTAATATATTTGGAATTTTATCTCGCGTACGTGCCGTTGAGTTTGTCGAGGAGGATTGTGAAATTACAAATTGAAATTTATTTCGTAATAACAAATCGTACTGGGAATCTTGGCTTAGTTGCGAGATTTTCGGCGTTTATTTGAATATTCTATTTTATGGAGGTTTATAATTTTTCTAGTGTGGGGTTCGGGTGAATTTGAATTAATGTCGAGATTTTAAACTTCGTGAATTGAGGGTGTCTGTATGGATTTGTGGAAATGTTGTCTGTAATTTGTGGATCATTTATAATTATCTATTGTTCGATCTGGTTCTCTGATTGATTCTTCTCGTGGTAATTCACGTCGAACGATGATTGTTGTCCAGTCACTTGGCAGATCTTTAAATGAGGTGTTGAAAAATTAGCATCTACCGAAGCGTTCTTAAATTTGAGTAAAAAATTGTCGAATGAACGTGGGAAATGCAGAACATGCCAAGTGCTGAATTTTTTTTTTCAGGAGAGCGAAAAACAAGTCGGTAATGCATTTATCAATCAAAGGTGTGTTTTTTTGTATCCAACAAAGACAATTTTTTAATCAGTTTTTTAACGAATTTTCTTTTCTTCAAAATTTGACAGGTCGTGAAGTGTTCAATTCTAGAGTAGAAAAATTTTTAAATCGAGGTCTCCTCGAAAGGTGCAAGGCTGCAAGCTACATTTGGATTTGTATTTTGTAAAATATCGCGCAGGAAAAAAATTGAAGTAATGAAAAATAAATATTTTATGTTCATATTAAAGTGAAAATTAAACAAATAAAATGGATGCAACTTATTCACTTCAATATGTTTCTTAAGACTCCCTCTTCAAAAAAAAAGACATGTCTCATCAAATCGACGGAAGGGATGTCGTTCCCTTCTATGCGGATTCCCCGACTATAATGCTTTTAACCTCCATTTTCGTTTTTCCTTGTGATTGTAATTTAAAAAAATTTGAATTTAAAACGTTTAAAGTAATTATTCCCTATGACCTCCTCTTATCGTCATTTTTGTAATTGATTTTGTAAAATTTCTAATTATTAATACCGAAGATATTATCTATCCGAATTAACGTAGCTAAAAATTACTCTCGAAGAAATCTGGGTTTATAATACGAGCATCCTTTTGAAGCGTTGGACTTTATACGAATCAATTAACGGTTCATTTTATGTAAATGTTTAGAGTACGGATGCGGAAATGGAACGGGTTATTTTTAAATTCTCTTCAAACACTGAAAAAGTTTGATTTTTAGCAAACGCCAAAAGCATACAAATTTTAACATGGTGCGGTAATTTCAAAGAAAAATAATTTAATGAAAATAATAATAACAATAATAAATGAAGTAAAACTTTTCTCATAAACTAATTATAGAAAAAGTAACAAATGACAGAAACAAAATCGTATTTATAATTCCGAAAAACTTATAAATTCATGAATTTGCAATGCTAATTAAGAATGTTGCTATTTTTCATATTTTAATATTTTAACGACGCCATAGAAAATTCGATGACTTTTTGCATGTGTACTAAAAACGCGAATCATTTTAGCGCGAGCTGAAATTTCGCGAAAACGTAGTAAATAGAAAAATGCAAATAAACCGCGAAGAAGGGAAATTTAAAGATATTCCAAGTTGTTTACGTTTATTAAATGATAAAGATAGCTGGGTTTAATGTTTATGAAAATTTTACCCGCGAAATTTACCAATTTAGGAGTTTGTTCACGTAGATGTTCCGTTGTATGAAAATTTTCACGATAATAGATTCGGATATGTTTTTTCATTTATTTGTTTCGCGTATTTTATTGTCTTAGAACCGGTTATTTTGTTTCCTTTTTTTTACCGTTTTCCTTTCATACGAGAAAATTTCACAATTTTTATCGATCTGAAATCTGTCCGAGAGAAACGAGAAATCGAAAAATGCGCATAGTTGGGCTTTTGGCGAAATTAAATTAATTCGAATTTTGCCGCTACTTGTAAACAGACCAGTTCGCTAATTTTTCTACGTATCGCGCCAAAGCACGAATGAACTAATAGGAAAAAACTACATACACGTTGGATACTTTGACGTGCCCATTTAACTCGCCACGGTTTTGGTTCCCCAGAGATTTGTACTTTTTCAAACAACTTTTGATTTTTAAATGAAAACTTTTTTCTTGTTTTCCGGCATTCGAGAAGCTATTTGGAAACCTGAGTCGATTTGGACGTGTAATAACATGCGTTCATGTGAAATTAATCAACGGTATATTCGTTTTGCGGAATTTTCTACGTAGTTCGGAGTAAATTTTGACGCGAACTTCTAGTTTTTAATTTTGATTGATATTTTAGTGTTCGGATGGTACGGTGGAGCTTTGGTGTTATTCTATGTGATTGAAGTGAAGAACTCGGGATTCCAAAAAAGTCATCTCGTAGCTGTCTTATGCCCCCTTGTTTGAGAATTTACTACTAATAATTTCTGATTGTGTGGTATTTTGTCGTGAACCATTTAAGGAATATTCAAGCGAATTATTTTCATTTATCAACGCCACATGCCTGTTGGGCATTGTTTCACAATGTCACTTGACTCGATGCTGTCGCATTTTTAACGCACGTTTTCACGTGAAATTGAATTTAATCATCTATCACGTTGGGTAATATTTACCCATGCTCACTGTACACTGACTAAGCGTACCTTCGTCTGGAGTACAGATCGTAGCGAGGCCGTGAGGATTTGATATGACGAAAACGCATACGTAGCTGAAGTGGATGTTGTGAATTTCCGCAGCTTACTAAAATTGGCTAGTCCATCTTGGGAATTGTTTGAGTATTTTCTCAAAGGGGGACATGGGACTTTTTGATGACTGCTTTGGTGATATTTTGGATGAAATGGGGATAAAAACTGTGGAAATTTAATTTTTCGAAGAAATGCTTCTAATAAATGAGTAAATTTTGAAACGCATATTTCTGGAGGTGACTTCGTCTCTTCAATGATGATAAAAAGAAAAAAAAGCAGCGTTGAAAACATTAAAAGAAAGTAGTGTAAAAAATTTGTATTTAATAAAATACAACTTCTCATTTATTTTTGAATAATTACGACTACTCTTAAATGTAATCCTGAGTCATTTAAAAATTTCTTTATTCAAATTCGTTTCAAATTCAACATAAAAATAGACAAAACGAGGTGAAAAGAATGTCACTAAAATTTCACAAAATTAACGACAATAGAAAATTCTGGCATAAATAAATGACCAGAGACTGGATTTTTATTGTACGAAAAATGAAGTAGGCGTTTAAACTTTAAAGCATGCAAATATGCATTTATACCTTAGAATATGCAACGAAATGCAATTTTAATATGGATAGCTGAAGAAAGCATTTTTCAAGATGAGAATTGTATAGTATGTTTTTTTTGGATCTTCACACCTGAATTCCAAAAAATTGAGATTTAAATATAGCATTGTGGCGTTTTTTTTACAAAAAAAAATTGAAAAATTTGACCAAAACCTTGATTAGTGCTGAAACACGCACTAAAAACGTCAGAAATATGCATTTTCATGCATTTCTAGACCGAATATGCAACAACAAATAACATTCAACTGCATAAAAATCTAGTCTCTATAAATGAATATACCATGAGATCAATATCAATTTTTCTTTTTGGCTGAAAAATCTTACAATTGTGAATCCCTTCACTCCTTGTGAATAATATAAACCTCAAAATCGACGTGTGTACTCGCTGTCAACATTTTTAGAACCATCATAACAGCGAGTTTACTATAAAGTTTATTACAAAAGGTTAGTCCTACAAAAAAAAAAGTTGAATGCGAATACTTGTAAACTGGATAATCTTAAACCGCTTCTCCTTTTTTCTTTTTTTTTTTTAATGGAAAAGTTTTAATTAATTTTTCACGTTTTACGGCACCAAAACTTTTTTACTAAGTTTTTATTATACTTGAATACTTTCGAAAAGCATAAAAAATTAACTACTTGCCGTAGAAAATTTTTTAGTTTTTCAGACAACAAAAGTAAGAAAGTATGCGACAAGGAAGACGCGGACGAATTGGTTTGTTTTTGAGCGGCTGACGGCGGATAGTTGTCTGTTTAGTAATGCGAAAAAAAATTCGATGGTGACCACGCACGTAGGTTTAATTATTTTAATGGCCGTAAAAAAAATATGAAAAGTTAATAACAGGGTAATTCATGTATTCGGAACAGGCTTCTAAAAAAGTATTTAACGAAATCAGATTTTACACGTTTCACGATACAATAAAAATTTTGAAAATTCTGTTTTACCTTATTACTGGAGTAAAATAAATCCTCGGGTATTATTTATGGTATTTCGTTCGGTATACCGGACTCGCCTGCGCGGTAAAATAATTTTCATAACTTCGGTATCCGAAAAGATATGTAAGGGAAAGAAGACGTTAAAAACTCGAAAGTACGTAATGTGGTATTGCATACGAAATCGTCCGAGCTTTTCTTGTAAGTAAGGAAAACGCTGAAAAATGGAAACAAGGGATTGTTCGTTTTTCATTGTGCTCACGTATCACTTAACAAACCGTCCGCGTTTTGTTGGGCTGAACATGACGAAGAGTTCCAAGGTGTCTACGTACTCGCACCTAAGTCCGAAAGGCAAACGAAAAAATCATTTTGTTGACAGCTAAACCGCACCGTGCACGTGGTTTGCGCATTCCGATATTTACGATTTTTACGTAAACGTACACTTTGGGAATATTTTAACTCGGGTAATTAAATTTAACGCGGTTTAATCGCCGTCAACATGGGTGACCTTTTTATCGCGATGTTTATTCGCAGCGTTGAGTAATTTTTCGATGTTAGCGGGAGCATTTGCCGGTAACGAGTTTTACTACCGTTGTAAAATATCGTGTTTGCGGCGGTATATAGTCGTAGTTTTATTTCTTCGCAAGGTTGGGCCTATTGGAGTGAAGGAGTGAGGTACGGAAGGTTTCGTGGGTGTTTTCGAGCAGCATCGTAATAATATGTAGTTGAGTGTTTGATGTGGAGGATGTCTTTTTCGGGGGATGACAGAAGAAAGAGGTGAAGTAAATCTTTAAAAATTCGGTTTCGATTTTTACGTGTTGATATTTCAACTTCTTCGGTAACCCGCGTGCCAAAAACTAGGCTAGTAAACTGTAATAAAACTACTAGTTACTGCCCAGTGAACTGGTATGTAAATTCGAACAAGTAATTATGGAATGTACTTCTTCTTGATCGCAATCTTCTCCTAGTAAGCACCAAGTAAAAACATAGTTCACCAGGGTAATACCGTAGTTCATGAACAGCGTAACGTTAGTTAACTTCCATTTTAGTATGATAAATAGAAAATGGGATTTCATCGTATGCTCGAATATATCATAACAGAGGAACCTCGCAGTAACCATAGGACATCGAAAAATCTTGTTTTTTCATTCGAGAGTGATAAAACGAACAATTTGCGTCGTCTACGGCCTCGTCCGTCTCTAAATAAAATTCCAGCCGGAAGATTTGACCTAAGAACATGATTTTTCAACGCTTAAACGTTAATATCTTCGATATATGGCGCCACCGTATACAACAAAAGTTCCACGAACATGATTTGAATAAGCTGCCGAAAAGATAAGAATGTCTAAAATTAATTTGAAAAAGTTGACTTTTATATCGTCGAAAAATTTGTGTACGTCACATTGCGGATATAAATTTTTAAAACGAACATGTCATGTACGCGAGTAGGGGGAAAATTGCGCGCGAGAAATATGCAAGAGAATCCAGATATGAGAGGAAAATCGCCGAAAAAAAATGAAATACTGGGTACGCGAAAAGAAAAGAATGTAAAATAAGTCGAGATAGAAAATACTTACGCGAAATAGAATTCAACAACGTTTTCGGTGACGGGGAAAGAAACCTAAAATAAATAATCTTATCACGTAGAAAAAATCACGAAAAAAAGACGAAATCTTACCGTATGTAAATTGTACAGCGAAAGAAAATTATCTTATTATCGTTGATAAGGTATCGAAAAGGTTTTTATTTTTTAGTTAAATTTCCATAAGTTGATTTTTGAATTCAGAAAACAAACGTAATTTCTTTGTAAGGCCGGGGTTAATGTTTATTTTGAAAAAAGATCAACATGTCATTGGCCAGTCAATCATCTTCTCTTTTCGATGCCGTTTACAGAACTCTAATAGAAATTTTCATTCGCTTACAATTCAAGATTTTCCTTGCGTCGAAATCAAATCGACAACACGAGGCCCTGCTGGGAACGAAGGTAGTGACCCGTTGAGTGGTTTTTTATTTTGGACCGATTGGGGTGAGATACCAAAAATTGAACATGCTTCGATGGATGGCAATTTAAGTACGAGAAAAGTAATGGTAAATGATTGTAGCGTGCACGCGAGTAAACCATGACTTAGCGGCGCCGGTTAAAGTGCGCCTGGCTATTTCTACCGCACTTTCCCTTACGAACGCGTGAATCTGAACCGTCGACTTCCAATTGCTCAGCCATGTTCGCGCGAGCTTAGCATCGCTACAGCCATCATACGTAACCGACAGATCGACGGGGAGATTGACGGCACTAGGTAGGCTAACACCGGCCGCGATGCCGGAGGTAGCACCAACCAAAGCTGTTAATCCATGGGTAACGGCTCGCAAGGAATCGGCTAAATCAGCTAAGGTCGGCATATTGTAATTACGACTTGCGATGCGTAGAGGGTTGCTGCACCGAAGATTTCTTGCTTTTTCACGCGCCATATTTTCGATACGCCAGCGATGGTAAATGCATATCTAAAATGGCCGTGTGCGATGATATCGAAAACTGTGACGATGCTTCCGATGAACTTAAATGCATCAGCAAAAATCTCATGAAGAGTGACTCGTACAGCGATGATAATTTGAATTGTGTTGTTTTAGTCGCCTTAGCATTAATCATGGTATTCGTGACGATATCCGTGTATTTTGTATTCAGATGTAAAAAGAAACTCGAACGTTCTGCTTCGGTCAATGAGTAAGATCACGCCGCTCCACGATCATTAACTAAGGGGCGAAGGGATATTAAAATGAAATTTTTCATCGCAACGGCGAAAAATTTTTTAGCAAGAAAAATTATTCGTATTTGACGAAGGGAGTTTTGTAAGTTCTCAATAGCTCGCTATTTATTAAAAACGTGTACTACATCACCGAAGCAGGATATTCTCATTTAAATAAAAAATGTGAGCGCCATTAACATGTAAAGCAAAAAACATATTTTTGCCCGAACTTGGTTCTGTGCTTTCCTGTTCCTCGTACGCGATTATGGCTAGGCGAAAAAACATTTTTGCAAAATAAATGTATAACGGAACAACTCGATTTAGGTTGTGTAACCCCTTTGTGTTAAGGCGAAACATTTTTCTATTTATGAGGTTCGAAACCTTACTGCTTCGCATTTAGATGCAAAATCACCTTCATAAATCATATGAATTGGTTGCATCCTCGGAGCAAGAAGGGCGAAAATGTGATGGAATAGACAAAGACGTATTTTGATACATTACGAATACTCAGGATATGAAATTTTTTTACTATGGGAAGGAAAAACCTGCGGAGGTTTTCGTTACGAATTATCGCGGTTTAATATTTTTTTTCTCTCGTTTAATACTATTGTTGTATAAAAGGTGGAAAAAAAGAGCAAAAGTGATGGACCTTGTTCGACGAATCATTTATCATGATTGAAATGAAAATAGATAATTATAAACGATGCCGAAATTTTACTACGATGAAAAAAAGCTAATAAAGTGGTCTTTTTTGTGAAGGAAAAAGTTCCGAATAAAATATTTTAAGGAGAATTTAATCTAAAATAGGTCTACGGTTTGTAAAATTTAGATCGTTATAATGCTTTTGTACTCTACGAATAAAATTCAGTAAAGGATTCACCTTCTGTTTGGTTTTGTATTCGCCATAGGCTTAAATTAGAAGTCGCGTATGAAAGATGAAATGTATGTATTCGCATGGAAACTTTCAAAGTCGTATCTAAGTCGTAAGATTATAGTGAGAACTCGCATAAAAAAGAGATGGGAAAATTCGGCTGAAAAAGTAGTAATGCGTAAAAACCATTGAAAAGTAAATTACGACGAGAACTGCGAACATTCGAAGTTTTTCGCGAATTCGTCGAGATTTCAGCGTCACCGATTCATCAGACTGTGAAAAACGTAGCATAGCGTATGCTGACAAAAAGCAATGGAAGTTGGAAAAAAGATGGTACAGCGTCGAGTATCAAGTCGTATTTTACTTCATACACGCAAATATGCTCAGACGCTTGTTGATTTTTCCCGAAGGTACGCATCGACTTGGTGGAACAAAAAGGGCTGAATTCTTTATGGAGTTTTCAAAAGTGAATGTACTTTTGAAGAGTTCGTATAGGAATTTGGAAAAATGAGGAATTTTTCATCCGAATTATCTCATTAATCGTTTCAAAGTTGGTAAACAATTGTTAATTCTAAGTCAAATAGCCGGATCATTTCTTAACAATGGCGTCGTGATAAGCGTATCATCTAGTATACGTGTTAGACAATAGTTGGTTCTTCATCGTTAAATAATTTCGAAAATTAACTTCTTGACTAATTTTATACGTATATGTTGCCTCTTGGATGCTGAGAAAACTACATGCAAGAAGTAATTAAACTTGCTGTGTTGCGTCTCGTACGAATTCCTGTGGGCACAAAACGTAAAACGTTGTGTAAATGCTGAAATATTATTTACAACGTTTACGTGCCCCTTTTAAAAGGTCTAATTACCGGCGTTATCTTATACTATGGTGAAATTATGCGAACGAGGACGCATTTTTGCTAAAGGTGCAATTCAGATTGTACATTTTCTCTAGCGAAATGTGTATATTTGAAATTCATTTTTTTTTAGAAGCACGAAACGTTCCTTCGAAATTAAGATTCGCGCGACAAATTAATGTGAAGATGGTCGATGACATACAAAAAAAATCAACTAAGGAATATATTTTTTTTCGTAACATTCATATACAAACATTCAAAACTAATGAGATCAAAAGTAATCTTTCTGGCGATTTGGAAATTAAATGCTATGAAGACGCCATTATCACATACTCTTTCTGAAAGCTATCACCAAAGCGTGCATTTACGCGACGGATTCATTGTAGAATTAACGGCACATTTAAAATCATTAGCGAAACCTTTTTGATTGGAGAAAGCTCCCAAGACGCGGATTTTATCCGGCGCGTGAACGTCTTTAGATAGTGTCTCGATCATGTAAAGGAAGGTGTATTTTGCGCACCATGAATTAGCGGCGCTTATCCAGAACATTTGTTCGGGCGTGTAATCCAATCCGGGTAGTTTGGCTTCGACGCCGTGTTCCCGGCTCCAGGCTTTGTACGCTAAATAAGCGGTACGTATGCCTTCGTTGTCGGAGATGTTCTCTGCTAAGGTGTGAGTACCGTTTACCTAGAATGTGGAAATGTCGTAGAAGTTGATTTAGTTAGTTGGTAAAAAATTAGTGTGTGTTGGTTTTACATTTTCTCCTGTGTCTTCTACGATGAATTTGTTGTATTGGTCGATGAAGCATTTCATTCTTCCAGCGTATTTTTTCTCCATCTCGGATTGCCACCAGTTTATGTAGTTTCCTTGTTTATCGTAGTAGTGACCCTGGAAATGATTTTTATCAGTTATTATTTAAAAACAGAACTTTGTCTAAGCTGTCAGTCTTCCGATAAAACGTCGATAATTTGTCAGCAGTAATTGGGTTTTGGCAAAACTCCAAGTACGACCCTCTCCCCAACAGTAGAAAGATCAAAGTGAGTGAAATAATAATATTTTGAAGAAAGAACATCGGCGAGTCAAGGAAACTTTGTGTAACTCTTCATCCTTTCACCAGAGATCTTTCTCTCCCAACATCCATTCAACATTTGCTCCAGGGAAGGTAATTTTGTAATTTTTCCACTCAAATAAAGGTACTTGCATTTGTCTTCCACGAATTCCTCACTTTTTCAAAACAGCTGTGTAGTGTGAAGGTTAAGAAGGGGTTCTTTGCCAATGTTCCCAACCTTCAGAATAGTCTATTTCATTTCATGTAAAATTCAAAGGTATAGAAAGGTTGATATGCTATAAACTCCTTTATAACTTACATTAGAATCAAAAGCATGTGATAATTCATGTCCTATAACAAATCCCATAGCGCCGTAGTTCATGTAGTTTGGCCTTTCAATGGAGTAAAATTTACCTTGTAGCATTACAGAAGGTATTTCTGAAACGATCGTAAAATTTATTCTAATCGATGAATTTTTTTTCTTCGGTATTCTTGCCAAGACTTACCGATACTGTTTTCTTCGAAAACGTTAAAAGCGTTCGCTAAAAATGGATATCTGTAAGATAGTAAATCAGTCTTGTTTGCTGGTTCTCGTATCGTTGAGAAAATCATATTCATACGGAAGTCTGATATCTTAAGTATATTGTCGTAGTACTGATGAGGCTCCAAATGCAGCTAATTAGGTCAAAAAATGTCTCTTAAAAAATTTTTGAACATTTTGAGTAATTTTGAAGAAATTATTGCTCACGTTTTGGTAAAGTCGAATTAAAATATCGTCGTCTAACAATTCATTAGAATATGCTACTCGCTCAGAAACAGATTGAGCTTTCTCCAGTGCTGCTTGTCTGTAACGATATCATGGTATTAAGTAATTCAAAAATGGAAAATTTTCACTTCTAACCTAGTTTCGTTATCAATCCATTTTGAAGATGATAAAATATTATACTGTTCGGTTCTAATAGTCCGTACCATCTCTAAAATGTTTTCCTTGATGGTTCCATTTTTGAAATGATCTCTTATGTACATAGCATGCAATGCTACGTCTAAGCTGAAAAAAAACAGTTTCGAATCAAAAATATAGAGCTTTTGAAATTATTGAATTGAATGAAAAATGAAGGTTACTTCGTTTGTATAACAGCTAGGCAATTTTTCCATTTAGGTTGAACGTTATCGATGAAATAGAAATGTAACGATTCTTGGATGTGTCGCCATATGATGTAATTTATTATAACCCTTTGTTGGAAAAACACGAAGAGAAAAAGAATTCGCTAAATTAGTATTTTTTAAAAATAAATGATTAAAAAAGAATGAAATATAATGTATCCGATGGAGAAAAATTATGAATAATTTCTACTTGATGATGGAAAAAAATGACTTTTTCTATTACTTTTTGGGCGTCCGATCTAATATTTTTTGTAATTCGTTCATCAGCTTTGGAGATACTATAACAATGGTCTCATTTTGCGTTATAGAAACATTAGATCCCAACAATGCGTTTATGGTTTTTAACCATTCAATCGATGGGAAGCGCTTTTGAGCTTCTTCGACCGTTACAACGATGGAATTATTTATTCTTTCCGCTTTACTGAATGCTGGCTCGTAAATCTGTGAAGGAGGATTTTCGTAAATTAAATCGTGTAAGCGGCTAGTTAAAGCTTGGAATTATTTTTTTCTTCGTAACCATGTGAAGTCTTACCCTGGCTAGATCAATTTCGAATTGAAGTACCGGAGTTAGTTCTTTAATGGCTTCTTCGTAGGGTGTTTTGTATTTCATAGCTATATTTACCATCATTTTGAAATATGTGTTGAGGTTGTAATCTGGTCGCATGTTCAATAGAGAGTATACTTTTGTTCTCAAGTAAGGTTTTTCTACCTGGAAATGGTTATAAGTCTATCAACTATTGAGGCATCGTTACGAATATTGAGTGAATCGAGATTATTGGCGGAGTTGAGTTGTGCTTTTCAATGAAAGTGATGCAAATAAGACTCGACGCTGAATATCAATGTAATGCGGTTAAGCTCCGCCTCTTTGTGTATCGACGTAGTGCGAATAGGTGGAGCTTAACATGTGATCAGTGATGCGATTCGGTTAAGCTCCACCTCTTTGTGAATCAACGCAGTACAAGTAGGCGGGGCGTATTGTGCTATCGTTGATCTTATTCGCGTTGATTTTTTCATTTGTCTTATGTATGCTGAATTGAGTATGTTTTCAAGTTCTTACATGAATGAGTTTTGAAGTGGTATTCTTGTGATTCACATCTATGTATAGAGACAAAATGTAATTCGACCGAAAACCTAGTTTTCTAGATTCCTCCAAAACTGTTATCCAAGTATCATTATTATCCTTAAGTGTTTCGTTAGTCTTGGGCCAACCTCCGAGTAGTTCGACTTTTTTATGAATTATTTTCAAAGCATTACTAGTTATGATATCTGAAATGGAAAATCGACCAAGTGTTAAGAAATGGTAATTCGATAAGGCGATTCGAGAAAATTGCGAATTTTTTTTACCTGCCTTCAAACAATCTTTGTAAAATTGTTTCACCATTCTAAAAGGTTCGATTTCGTTTTCACTCGACTCCTTTTCAACTGTTTCTTTCAGTTGATAGTTGATTATATCAGAGATATTTGAAAAAGAGTTGAATTTCATAGTGAAAGGTGGAATAGTGTTATTCATAATGTAACCTCCGCAAGCAAATTTATAAAAATCGTCGCACGGGTCAACACTGGTATCCATGCTACTTGAGATTGTTTCAGCTGAAAAAGTAGAAGTAGTGAAATTATTGTATTGAAAATTTCTGTAAGTGGTTTTACCTGCTGCCAGACATTCCTCGGTGCGACATACGTTCTTGTTTGATTCCTCGTTGACATTCAAAGGGATGGTGGTTGGCGGTGGTGTAGTGAGAGGTGTAGTATCTGGCTGCGGTGTAGTGGGAGGTGTATCTGGCTGCGGCGTACTAGAAGGTATGACATTTCCTGCGAGTTAATTACTTGGTGAATTATTTGAAATTTTTTCAAGATTTTGATATAAAATCGCAATTTTATTACCTCGAATAATCGTCAGTGTTAAAATAAAGAATAATGAGAATACTCTACAATTTAACATGATTTCGATTGATGACCTTCAAATACAAAATTCTGTGAAAAAAAAAGTGAAAAATTATTTGAATTTTCAAATGCTTACGATCTCAGCTTAAAAATATGATTTTTCGTTTTCAGTAAGTTCGTTCGGCCTATATTTCGAGCATGAGTTTGAATGCTTGGTCACGAGCATTCAGGAAATTAAATTGATGAAATTTAGATAAATGGATATTTTCACACGCGTCAGGGGCGACGAAAAGGTCAACGTTGAACGAATACGACTTGAAAAAACATTTTCGCGACGTCGAGAAAGGTCAGTAAAGAGATTTTATGAATTGCAAAGTAGCCCGGATACTTTGAGGATACGGCTCGGTTGAAAAATTATTTAAAATTCGACTGTTTCTGAACTTTTCCTTCACGAACCTTTTTCTTCATGCTTCGCCAGCTGTGTTTATTTATAATTCAGTCATTTCAGTCGGTAAATTCGAGCGGTGTTCGCACCGAACGAACTCGTAAATTTCGCATCTCGTATTCGATACGTATAGAAAAATAAACCATCTATTTGTCTCGCAAAGAATGTATTTGCCATACAGGACACCATTATTCGAGTGTAATTAGACGTCGGTTAGCCGACGATGATGCCGCAATAAGGAAAATATTTCATCAGACGACACGAGAAAAGCGGTAAATTGAAAATTTATCGTTCCATGTAACCGTTTGTGTGAAAGATGTAAAAATTTAATTAAGTTTTACGATATTGATTCTCGTTCAAATTGGTATTCTCAATTTTTAAGTCCGTTGTATCAGTTGTTTATTTTTCCTCTCCTAAGGATATATAACCGATGTTGTATAAAATATTTTCTCGTTTTAGTTTACATATTATTCGACCATTTACGTAATATTTTTAATTGGCTTTATTAAATGTGATATGTATTTGATTTTCTTCAATGAACGTTCAACCGAATAAAGTATGGTGAATTTAATGACGAGTGCTGATGATGAATGTGGCCGCTAGGGTAATTTAGATAGGTAACCGGTTGCTCCATCGTATCTATGATTTACGACGAGTAATTTTCTCCGGATACGTTTTGTTTTTTTTTTTTTTGATAGGGTTCGCTATACGATGAACAAATAGCCGTCGTTATTAAATAAGAATGTTTTTCGTTATGTCTTATTTGCATCTTAATTAGGGCTTCTGCTGTGTGATGTATAGAAAATCTAGTTTGATAGAACTTGTTTCGGTAGGATACAGTTTACCCTAAAAAAAATGATCTTGTTTACGAATTTTAAAATGGTAAATTATCGCTTCTTTGATACGTGATGGTATGGGTTTATTTTCGTTATGGTTAATTTCTAGTTTTCTCCTAAAATAAAGCGGTGTTTTGAAAGAATGTGTATTTTTGAGTTATGAATATCTTGTCCAGTTTGGCCATAAATTCCTTATAATACTTTATTCGATGTGTTATTCTGTAATTCGTGTAAATCATGATTATTCCGGTGTTTTTTTTTTCTAAAGGAATAATATTAAAAGTTTCGTAATTTTACGAGCAGGCTGTGATATTTTACTCATGAAGCGAAAAAAGCTTTTTTGAGATGCGAATTTTTCAGTTTGACGTTTAATGAAAATAATTTTTTTTTAGAGAAGAAAATTGAAAATTTTGAAAATTTGTCCCATTAGTAATCTCAATTGAAAATGAAATTATCACACTAAACAAATATTAATGCATCAATGAAGCTGCTTCTTGTACAAAAGCTCAAAAAAAATGTACCTTAAAGCGTCAGCTTGCGTACAAGTCAGCTACCCGAAGTGATATTTTCATGTCACCCCGCTACAAGAATGTTCATCAGAACACGTCATTTGATGTTACATGTCACTCGCAACCATGCCACGTCACCATAATGATGACTTGTCATCATATCATGTCACTTGACATGCTACCGTTCATGATCAAATGTCACTCCGAACCATGATACGTTACCATGACGATGAATAGTCATCTGTGACATAGTATGGTGACATGAAAAAATTATAAGACAACGGCTTGTGTCACCCGAGTTTGAATATCCCTATGGGGACCCTCGTAGCCGTAGAAGAATTTTCTCGAATTTTTATTGCAAAGATTGAAAATTTGGACGATTAATTTGCTAAAATTGGAAATAAGTTGAAAATTTAAAAATTAATTGTTGGTTATTTCTGTTAGCTTCCTTCGCGCTCCCCCTACCCATTTCCTCCCGTACATCACTGTTCATTACATATGTTAAATAACAATTTTACACATGGACGAATTGAAGAAATTTTTTGAAAAAATAGAGGAGATTGATGAAATTGAACATCGGTAGTTATTTGAGAGTTTCATAGGGAAGAGGGAAGGGAGGACTTGAACAACATCAGCTACACTATAAAACTGACAGTAAATTGAATTGAAAAATTGCTTTCAACATTTTTTTTTAAATATCACTGAAAATTGTTATTTTACGTTTCAATTTTTTTTTCGAATTTGACAATATCAAATTTACGTTTTCATTTTACAATTTTTTTTATTTTATTTTTTTGCGAGTTGGACAATTTTTGTTTTATTTTCCACTTTTATGACTTTTTCGTGTAGCTTTCATTTCGACGTTATGGTAACGGAAGTGGAATCGAAACGTAAAATAGTGATTTGACGTGGTTCGTAAGATAGATTTTTTCGATGGATTTCTCTTACAGAATTTGTCATAAATTTTCTCTGTAAACAATCATGGAAAGTTTTATCCAAACGTTGACGAATATTTAAAGAGTTAAATTCTTGGAACTCCATAATTAACATTTTGAAAAGTTAAACGAAATAAAACTACGTTTTTACTCCGAAGATGGGAATTTTCCAGTAAAAAAATTCCATCGTCATAGTTTTCTTCTTTTTCTAAAATTACGTTTTGATTCGGAAATATCTTCTTAAGTAGTACGCCGGCTGTCATAAAGAAAAATTTTCCACAGGGGATTTTCGTGTGTGGATTTCAACTAAGGCTTTTTAAAAAAAGCGGATTTTCGCGCGGGAAAAATGTTATCTTTTGAGCGTTGCAACACTGCCTGGTCTCGAATTCGAATGAAAACCGTGGCCGGCATCTACTCGACGATCAGACGTGTTGTGACTCGCCGAATGCGTTTCGTGCGCCTCGTTTATGCGTTGCGTTTCTTACTGTGTTACGTATTTATTTTCGTAAAATTTCGAGATGAATTTCAGTAATTCGTAATTTGGTATTTCGGTGTTATGTAAAAATTTCGCGAATTCGGGAATTTTCGTCGATGGTGATATAGTTCGCGGCGTTGACGTACTGCTCGTCGGAAGTGTCGCGTGAAATTTTATCGTTATTTCGTGATCATCGTGATTGTGTGGATTTTTATACTTTTAACGCGCTTCAATGGCCGAAAGGATTTTCAATATGTTGGTTTTTATCGGTGTCCTTTTGTGCGTGAAAAATTCGCTAAATAGTATTGTTCCAGTTGAAGAAGCCGGTAAGTTGTTATTTTACGTGTCGATGTGTTAATAAATTTGCATAGCTGAAAATTACAAGGAGTTGGGATTTTCCTCGGTATTGTTAAGGGTATCAACGTGGAAAATTATTCCGATTTTTTGAAAAATTTTCAAGTGATTTGTTTTCAATTTATGAATTCTTTTTTAAATTTTAACGTTTAAAATATTTTCATTTTATTCGCGTAAGATGAAATTTTGCGTATTTTCCTCGTCAGCAAATTCACCGAGAATGAGGCGGAATTAATTTGAAAATACGTATTTTCAAATTACAAAACTAAGTTCGGGCTGCATTCTAATGATTAAAACAACGAGTATCGTATATTTCGAAGGGAAAAAAAACTCGCGAAATCGTTAACGGTGCGAGTTAACGGGCTCGGAAGATGGCTGAATAGATGTTAAAGACCATAATGAAATTTTCGTGTAACGATAAACACGCTGGCGTGTAAATTTCAGTAATTCGTAGTCGCTTTAGGATAGTTTGAAATGTAACAAAAGCATCAACCTTGGGTGAAAAAATATCCTCGCGCCATTTAAGAAGCAACAGAAATACGTAAATAATTCCAAATTTCACTTACCAACGCCAGCAATGCGAGCACCAAAAAATAGCGAACGCGGATACGCCTCAAACGATGAAATGGTACTGGCGAAAATTCGCGTACTCGGAAATGTAAATACTACGAGTGAATAATTTGAAAATTCATCGTTTCAAATAACTGATCGGTAAACTGATTAAGCAAAAAGAACAATTAATTTACATTTCCGGCTCGCTTTTTTATCGTGAAAATGGGACCGCTCGCTATGTTAAGTGGTACCTGAAAATTACATCGTTTATGTGTAGCGGATTCCCTTTGTTGCGGAAAATATGCTTGACACTGAGTTGTCTGTCATGTGTTGCTGTGTAATTAATGTGTTAAAGTCTGTGCACGTGTATGGACAACAATTAATATCACTTTATGTACCGAGTGGACGTGCGGTGAGAAAAAAAAATCTTTACCGATGAAGATAGATTATCCCCTCTTGGTACGAGATGACTCTTATTTTTCTCCCATCTCCCATCTTGTCAATTCTCGTATGTATTTTTTCGAACGTAGTGTTGAAAAGAGTTCCGAGATGTGTGAAGAAGAATCAAATTAATGTAAATATTAAGTCAACGAGTTAAAGGTAGTTGCTAAAAAGGGTTGATTCTGTCTATTGAAATATTTTTTTAACGGTTTGTCTCGAAGGTCATTATGTTATTTCTGTCGAATGCGTTTGTTATAAGATAGGCTTTTTGTGTCATATTTCGATAAATTGGGCTAGAAATTGTTCTATGTCTGCGAAGTGTCCTTGCAATTGTTTGAAGTGATACTCGTAACATTTGCTTTATTTTTGAATTATTTGAGCTCGAGTGTTTTTTTTTTGGTTCGTTATTATAATACTTTGTTTTGTGACGATTTACTTTTTTTTGCGTTTTTTTATTCTTACGTATTTTGTTGAAAACTCATTTCGTCGTTTTTCATCATTTTCCGTCGTAACGAGGTTTTCTATGTGAAATGGCTTCTTGAAAAATTGAAAAATTGGACGAAAAATTTTCTCCTAGGTTTGGTTTTTTTCTCGAGTTGTTTTTGTCTTGTAATTTGTAGTGTACTTGTAAGGTTAGGGAATTTCTGCTTTTTAATGGCGTAGAATGCATTAATCGTTGATCCATTCACTGCTGATGCGTCGATATTAAATTTTCTGTGTGGAAAAATGTTGAAAAATTTTTTTTTGTAATTTTGGAAAAAGTTGAAATTGAGATTGGATGAAATTAGCCACTTTACGATGAAAAAATTTATGTACCTTGTAGATTATCATTATTCGAGAAGAAATGCACTCAAGAAAAAATTTTAATTTACAAAATATCAGAATTTACCTTATAAAGGATTGGAGTGATAAATCCTCCTTTTAATATTTTTTTTTAGCACTGCTTTAAACATGGTGCATTGGGATTCCTATTTCCCCTACTTTCAAAAATGATAAAAATTGATAATACTCGTAGTTTTCGTGGTTGATGAAATTATGAATTTTTTTTTCGTCTTCTTATTCGAGTAATTTATATATTTCATTTTTTTCAATTTATTAAAATTTTAAGATATTTTTGAAAAAAATCAACCCTCCCCCCTTCCTCCAAAAATTTTAAAGCTACTTTCAGGGTATTCAGTAGTTAGTGAAGGTAGCGAAAATAGTAAAAAAGTGGTGATTTTATGAATGGGTTGTAAAAGTAGTGAATTTTGTCAAAAAGTAGTGCAAAAATGAGAAAACCCGAGGACGCCAGTCAATTTTTTCTAAATTGGCAGTTCTGTCGGAATATGTGACGTCATTTATATATTTTTTGAAATAACCATGTACTTAACTGGTTTGTTTTTTTATAATTAATTTTTTTTTTAATACCGATTTTCTTCTAATCTGAAATTTGATTTCTTTGGTTGGTGGAGGGGGGGGGGTTGTGGTGACAGAGTAACGAGGTTTTTGAAGATTGGCAGAAAAAATGACGATTTAAAGAAAACTCCGTTAGATACCTTAAATTTGAAATTTTTCTGTAATAAATTTGTGTTTGTTGGTTTTGAAAGAAGAAAGGAAGGTCGAGTTTGAAAGGTTTTGGGAAATTTGATAAAAATGTAGTAAAAAAGTAATGGTAATTTTTCTAAAAAAAAAAACCGTTACATACCCTGCAGGGCTTCTGCAAAACGTGATGTTTATTTTCAGGAATTTTACCGTGATTTGTGAAAAATACAGTTTTTAATGAGAAAAAACACACGTGTAATTACGGTCTTGAGGGTCACCTTACAGATGTCTTTGTTATACCTCATATGACTAAGGGCATCATTTCATGATCATCACTCATCTATCACATTTTTTTACGAGTCCATCGCCCTGAAATTTTTTTATTGCTCTTTTTTATAAAAATAATTTCTTCGATGATCGTAAAAAGATGCAAGTTTTTTAACGGTAGCCCTCATACTGCGAAATTTCAGGCACGTTTTTACTCATCAGCATTACATTTTCTACGAATATTGTTCATAACAAAATTTGTGAAGGATTTCACGCGGAACGTTTTATCGTGAATTTTTTCCTAAGTGGGTTGTTTTTTAATTTAGATGTAAAATAAAAAAAAAACACTTTAATGTCAATCAAAAAATCTGAGAGTGTGTTGATTTGATTTCGGTTTTGAAAAATTTGCGTAATGATTGTTCTTAGAGTATTCTTTTTTGAAGGAAATTAGAATTTTTGCACAATAGTGGTATTGTTTCTTTTCAGGTTCTGACAATTTTTTTATTTTATGGATGGGCTACTAAATTCGTTTAAAATAGAGTTCGCTGAAATAGTTCATTTTTGGGTTGTACTTGTATTTATTTTTCTAAAAAATGAAGGACTTCATTTTAATCATTTTGTATTGTAAAAATGAAGAAAATTGAAATTATTTCAAAATTCCTCCTATAAAATACTCGTATACCGTAAATATTTGTTCTCAGGAATTATTGAAAATTAAATTGCAGATTTTTCTAAGCTGTTTTTCAATTACACTTACTACTCGTATTACAAAATGTTCAAAATTCAACGATACTTGAAACATGTCTTCGATAAATAGCCCTTTGTAGCTTTTATATGGCTTCCGAAGAAAAAAATTCTAATATATTTTTTATTGGAAATTTAATTGGGCACAATTTTTTAATCATCTTTGTTTTTTCAATACGACAAACATTTCGTTAGATAGTTTCAAAAAATGCACGAGCGGAAAATATTTCACGCTAAGCGTAACCAGCTCACCACACTGCAAACTTGAGAGTGTTTTTACTCTTTAGTGACCTATTTTACTTATTATTGTGGGAAAAAATATCGTCGTTTAAAATACATTTTTTGACCTACGTCTCGTGGATATTTATTTTTAATTTTAGAAATGAAAAAAAGGTAAAAATTCCTTCTAAGAAAGGAAATTAACGGTAACGCTAGCGAGTAAATTATGACATTCTTAGATCTTCAATAAAAAAGGTTACAACGGTTTTAAAGTGTAAATTTCAAACTTATGTATGTTGCTTGCGTTGAATTATAAAATTCCCGAGACAGTTATATTCCTGTTACGCTGCGGCGAATATCCTGTAACATGTATTTTTTCGTAATAACATTTCGTCTACTCGTGTAAATGTATCTTAAAGCACTTTACCTTTACCTCGTGTCTTAATCATATTGATCACCTTGTAAAACGGAGATTTTCTCATTTACGATTACACCAACGATGCTCCATATAACCTTTTAGTTTGGCCATTTTTTTATACATTGAAATTTTAATCGTCGTTATTTTCACGCATGAAACGAACAATGTTTTATAACGATTGCGGTAATTCGAAGCTGTTGTCATTGTTCCAAGTACGTACAAGTCAGCATGAGTTGTCGGTTTAGTGGCATGTAGCATAGGTAGACGTGGGTGTGAGTTTTATCGCCATAAAAGAGTAATTATCGCGTCATATTCGGATTTACGATTTGTCTACGTGTATTACAGGGTCTCTCAAGTATGCTGGAAAAGTTTCAAAAAAGACCCGAAGCTGATTGAAAAAGTTTAATTGGGTAAAATGATTTAATAACGAGGGCAAAAACGACGATGTGAATTTTAAAAAGGGAATATTGTTTTATTTTTTTATTTTTCGAGAAAGCGGTCTTTTTCTGTGTATATTTGAAATTAACCGATAAAAGTTTTAGCTTGGGGATTTTTTTTTCTATTAAAAATTGAAAATTCGATAACGAAAAAGTTCGATAATAATTTACTCATTTAAGCGACGCGAAATGTATCCTTACCTTATTCTCGGCACGATAAGTTTCCTCATTTTTTAAAAGACAATCGGAATATTTCGTTGGCGCCGCTGCGATAGCGAAAAAAATTATTCGTATTTACATGACAATTAAAAATGAATGTTTTTCTTCAAATCCGTGGAAGAGAGGCGATCGAGAAACTTATTTGAAATTCTAATGAGAGCGTTTTTTTTTCAAACGTGTACACGTATTCGTATCTGGGTATCGATAAAAGTCGACGAGGGAGGAAAAAAATGGCTATCGGCGTGCAATTATGAATATAGTCACGTCGCTTTATGAAAAATTAGCGCGTATATTGAAAGCATTTCATTAATACGTGATATTTTAGCGAAAACTTTTCGCTTTTTCCTTCGATTGCTTTATTAAAATTTGCTTTGGCCGTGCACCGGAATATGTTGTGTTTTTCTAGTGTAAACATCCTGTTACAACGAGCACGTTTCCAGGGGTTTTACATGTCGATTGTAGGTTTTTACACGCTTGTTTCGTGTTTGCGGGTGATTTTTAATTGCCGAGATGGCGAAATGGAATTTTGAGAGGATAACATTTACATAGCGTGGTTTATTTTGCGAATTTCGAGAATTTTCTCCTCGCGGATGTTTTTCCGGCCGATGTGGAGCTTTTAATAATGCGGTTGATTGTTTTAGACTGTACAGACAAAATGAATTTGGAAATGTACGAAGAGCCGTTTGAAAATTCGCGTTGCACTTGCAATCGCACTGTGGCCGGTCGTGTAAAAGTTTCCAGGGATGGGAGCGAGGAAGTGAAGTAGTTACGAGGTCTTGTCCGGAGGGGTTTCTATACTATTCGCGTATTTTGTGTAGCAAAAATATATCATAGTGATTTTGCAATCTGGGTGTGCTCGAGTGAGTTCACGCCAATTTGAAGACTTCGGTGTTGGTAATGAACGTGATATTGATGTAGGTTAGTCATCGGTGAGCTCGCTAGACTAAATGTGTTCCGTTGTATTTGTTTACATTCGTGATGATCAAGGTCTCAGTCTAGTTCGATGAACGTGTTTCTTGAACACGAAACCGTACGTGGCGCTAAATACAGTACACGTTTTACGTGGTCGCGCATGTTTTTCGGACGAGCTCGAAGATTACGTGCAGATAATGCGATCGGATTTACGAGATGAAAGAGTGCCGGGTATCACAAGCCGAGAAGAGATTTAGTTGTAATTCGGGTGTAAGAATAGCGACGTTTGAGGTGACAGGCGAGGTGAGAATGAAATCACCTTTTTTTGGAATTCGTATAAACTGGTATTTTAATTCTTTCGTTTTTATGACTATGCTACATGTTTGAAATGTGGATTATTTCGGTGTGAGCGTACTCGTAAACAAATCTTCGGAGATGTCAATTTGAAATTTACATACGGGAAAAATAAATCGAAAACAAGTCAAAAATCTGCCATGTTAGTGGCGTTTATTTTTAGTCGTTGCGAATATCTACTGGAAAATTAGCAAAAATAGATCACGTATGGAATGTGCTGTTTATCGAAAAGAAGATGGGAAAGTTTGCTTTGTAAAGATTTTTTTTTTTTAGGATTGAAAAGAGGTTTTGTGAATTAAATCTACTAAATGTCATTTTGTACCTACTAAAGTTTTTTTTTCTTTTTCGTAAGAGTAAAATTAATTCTGAAAAAAGCACACAAAAATTATTCATTTTTTGATAAATAACCAGCAGTTTTTAATGAACTGACAGCACTGTCGAAATATATGACTTCATATGTATATTTTTTTAATAAGCTTATTATGTGTTCATTTTTTTATGATTTTAATTCGTTTTATTTTCATTGCAAATTTTTTTCTAATCTGAAATTTGCCCCGTCGATGGGAGAGAGAAGAGGAGTGATGAAGTTGAGAGATTTTTGAAAATTTTTGTGAAAAAGTAGTGAGTTAAAAAAAAAATCGATTGGATACCCTGATCTTGAAAATTAACCGAAACCTTCTGCCTTGTAAAATAATAATTCTAATAAGGCCAGTAGTATCCTCGAATTCCTGACCTCAGAATCAAGACCAAATATTTCAAATTTTACCGTAAATTATTTTTAAATATATCGCAAATTGATCAGCAATTTTATTTGATCAATTGTGGCCCTAAGTGATGTAAATTACGTCTCAAATCCAACTTTATTGCGAATTAATGACGTCATCAATATTTGAAAAAATTTACTGGAAGTTTTTTCTTTTATGATATTTTTATTTTTTTAAATGTTCTATTTGTTTTTATGTATGTACACTTGAGCCAAAGAAAGTAATCAGAGCGCATTTATTAGTAAATAGCAGGTTTTCGTAGGATCGATGACGTCAATACTTGTTCATTTATGACTTCTGGGAGGCCAAAAGGGAGGTGGAACTTGGTTTCGTTTGATTGAGGATATGTTATGAATTGCAAAAATTTAATTGAAATAAAAAAATTGGTGATAGATTCAGTATACAAATTTTGCGTCAATTTTTCTTTATACAGCGCGTTGAAATGGACTAGTGACGCCACAAAGTTTAATTTTTTGTGAAATGGAGGTGTCACAATTTTCAAAAAAAAAAACCATCCAAAGATTGTAGTGGGAATTTTGAGAAAAAAAAACAAAATTGCTTCTGTTTGAAATAATTGTAGATATCGTAATTTTGATTAACCGAAATGAAAAAAAGTTCTTGAAAAATCCGGGAAACAAATTTCGAGTGAATTTCTTATCAAACAGAACGTTCAGATAAATATGTGACGTCACAAAGCCTGGTTTCTCGCGAGTTAGAAATGTCATAATTATTTAAAAAAATCATTTCAAGATTTTAGTTAGCATTTTTGAAAAAAAAATCTGATTTTAAGTATGTAATGTTGCAACTTCTTGAGATAAAAATTAAATTCAGGAAAAGGATTTTAAATTTAAAAATTTCTTATATTATTGGCAATTTACTAATTATATTATCGATTTTTTTCAAAATTAAAATTTCTGAAAATCTCCCATTCATCGTCAAGACTGTTGAACCAAATACCTACTAAAACTCAAATAATCTTCGAACCAAATAAACAAAATCAATTTACTAACACTTACGTTTAATTAAAAAAAACTCGTTTCTTCACATCAGCGTTTTTTCAAGTATCACGACTCATTTCCAAAGCGGGTGTTTTACATTCGCAAATATTTTCGTAAGGTTAAATTCAGCGTAATTTTTGTTAATTTCGACATATATTTTTTTCTCAAACCAAACGAACATTCAAGAAGTCTCATTACTCGGTAAACAGAGTTCTCATACGTTGTATCTTTCTCTCGGCGGGAAAGTTGAAGCGTGGAAATTTTTCATCATGCTCAAACGTTTCGTCGCCAGAGGGAGACGCAGGCGGGGAATTCATTTCGGGGTAAATGTTGCGACAAGAAAATTAAGCGTATACCGTAAACGTTACTCGACGCGTTGTTATTAAATTTCGACGTCGAAGTAAAAATTAAAATATTCAAAACGACGTACTATCACGAATACACAATCTTGTAACAAAGGTCGACGAGGGAAAAAAAAGGGTGCTCAAGTTGAAAAAAATTCACTTACCTCGTAAAAATTAAGAGATTTCGAGAAAAAAAAGTGACGGACACGTAAAGAAAAAATTTCAACGAGACGACATTCTGAGCCGGTCGAATAACCAGAACTACGTACGGTTGATCAGCATCTGTACACACGAAAGAAACGGCGGAGACAAAATGACGAAAATAATAAAATTATAATTTATATAAACACGCGTTGCGCTACGTGTAGTAAACATTCGTGAAAAATTAATGGAATTGTTAATTCTGGAACATACGAGTTTTTTTCGCATTTTTTAAAAGTACGCTCACACCTAAAACCGCATTAAAAACAACGGCCCAGAATGAGCGGTAAATTCGTATAATCAGGTGGATTCCACGATGAATCAGAGTTCGATTATGCATTCATCGGAGACGTGACAAAAGGTGATCAGCACGAGGTTGAACGTACGACACGTATAATTTGGGATACCCTGTGTTATTATTTTTACGCTTCGAGATAAATTCTCATCGTAAATTTGAAAACTTTCCAGTTTCCATTAGGCGTTTTGTTTTTCGAAAAGTGAAGAATTTAATTACAAAAATTTCACCATTTTTTGCCAACGAGGGAATTTTAAAATTTCCTAAGTGGCGGGATTTTTTTTTACCGCGGTGTTCGTTTCGTTAAATTTTCATTAAATTTTGCTTATTTTTTTCTCATAAACGATGCGATTGCGGACGAGTTTTCGCATTTAAATATTTATTAATTGGTTTTTTATGTTCGGAAAATTCCCCGGTGATGTTTTGTACGCTTTATTACGTCGATATGAATTCGAAATAGAGGTTTTTTGCGTTTTCGTTCACGAGGTGATCGCTCGGATGCTGGAAATGAAACCGATGTTTTGTTTTCCTTCAAATACGCGTAGTTTATGAGCAGTGTTGTCGGTTCGGTAAAATTGAATAGCTGAAGTGAAGACCTGAGAGTGCAAGGGGTTAAATTTGGTAGTATTTTGAGGTTGAGGGAGGGGTTGCTCTCTCGAAAAAATAATTCTTTGAAATAACCTATAAAAATGTTTCTTTGCTGTGCCTTCTTATATTTTGAAAATACGCGGAAAATGCGTAATAACGAGGCTCGAAAAATCATAGAAATTGTTCATACGATAAAAAGCGATAATATTCTTAACCGTTAGCTTATAATATTGAATTCGAGTGAAAATCATCTTTTATCAGTTTTACGTCGAGTAAGATGCAGAATAAAAGTAAAATATTGGTTATTTATTGAAAATTTATTGGTTCTTGTGTAATACTCAAAAGGAAATGAAATCATGTATTTATATCTTGATATAGAACATTTCCTTTTATTTATTTCTAACCGAGGTACGTTGAGTTGATGTGCGTGTTTTTTTATAAATACGATTTTCTGTCAACATTTTATGTGGAAAATCACAAATCTTTACCTAAGTAAGTGATAGACTTGGTAGGATGATATAAATATCTAAGGAAGTTGTCTAAATTCGAAAAAATATTTTTTTTAATTCGTAATTACTAAATCTTATTTTTGTCACGTTTAAAAAATGCATACGACACGCTAGAATCCCAACACAAAGCGCTGGAAAATCTGGATGAAAAAATAAACGAAAATACGCTTATACTCGACACAATCATGAAAAAATTTCCCGAGCAAGTCTGTATCAACGCTTCGATCAACTTATCAAATATGAAAACGAATGATCTGATTTCTTTGTAAATTAGCGAAATTGGCATTTTCTTAACATAAAACGTTCGCGTTGCCTTTCAAGTGCATTGATAAAAAATCGAAGTAGTGAATTTTGTCAAAAAGTAGTGCAAGGATAAAAAAAACCGAAGACGTAAAATATTTTTGAAAAAATTACCCAAAAGTTGTTCATTTTCGCTAAATGTCTGGCAATTTTTATGAATTGGTAGCACTGTCGAAATGTGTGACGTCATATAGTTTTTTACATTGAACATATAATGCATTTATTTTTTCATAATTTTAATTTGTTTTTTTTATTTCAAATACAAATTTTCTTACAATCTAAAATTTAACTTCGTTGATTCGGGGGGAGGAAGGGGAGGATGTTTGAGAGGTTTTTGAAAGTTTGGTAAAAGAGTAGTGAAAAAACCGTGTTTTTTCAAAAAAAAATCCGTTCAGGTAGTGAAAATAGTGATAAAGTAGGAAATATTTTTGAAAAAATTACACAAAAATTGTTCATTTTTGATGAATTATTGGAAGTTTTTTATGGATTGCCAGCACTGATAGAATATGTGACGTCATTTACTTTTTTCCAATAGGCACATGATGGATTAACTTTTTTACAATTAAACTTTGATTTTTTTTTAAATACAGATTTTCTTCTAATCTGAAATTCGACTTAATCGATGAGATAAGGAGGGGAGAGGAAAGAAAGGGTGGAAAAGATTAGAAATTTTCAAAAATTTGGGAAAAAAATCCGTTATAGATACCCTGATTTCGGAGAATTACTTCGACAAAACGAAAATCATATCTTTTAGACTAATTGGACGAAAAACATCGATTAATTACATCTTCCAGCAATGTGACATTCACGTAAAAAGTTGTGCGCGGAATTTACAAAATGATGCAGTGAAAAACGGTCAGGAATTTTGTATTAGACCGGAGCTATTTTTTCCTAATACGGAAGGCCTTTGCATTCGAGACGGTTAAAATTGCGATGAAAAATTTATCGCATCTAAATCATCGTTTTCTCGACGTAAATTGTTGCCGGGCGCGCTTTTGCTCGAATTCACAAATTTTTTTACAACCGTTTATCAGTAACGTAAATTGATTACTGCGAAAAGGTAATCAGGTGTATAAACATTTTACAGCATGGTTTTATGGTACTACAAGACTTGATTATCGATGTTTGGAATTTTCAAACTGCCTATTCAACCATATCGGTTGATTTTTTAAGCGTCGAATTATGCTAATTCTTTTATTCGTTTAGAATTTATAAGCGTAATAATCGACCTTTTTTTCTACGGTATAAATTTCTTGCTGTTTGGGATAGAATTTCTTTTTTTAGTAGGCAAAAATTCGGACTCGTTTGAGACGTGAAAAAGTATCGAAATTACCAAACGTATCGGTTGCGATAGACAAACGCGAATGTAAAAATCAACTAAAGTAAATTGGATTTGAATGTAAAACGTTTTCGTGTATTATGGTCTCTATGCGAGCGCCTGGAAACAATGGAAGTTTTTGTTTGACTGTACCTCGAAGGGAAGACTTTGAAAAACACTTGTACGAAGCCTTTGTAGGAAAATGCACTACTTGGTGAAATTTTCATTTTCAATTCGGCGTATATGTATAATTTAACCGCTAAAACATGGCACCGTAAAGGCTGCCTTAATAATGCGATATCGTCTGTACCGTAGTGTTTGATGTTTTGCTTTTCATCGAAACGACGTGATTGATGATTCCCTTTGAGCTATCGAATCCGGCGTGTTTAAAAATCGCAATGATAAAATTGCGCTGTCTGAAATTATTATGCTTGTGTGGAGTGAAATGGAAGGGGAGATGGAATTTAATCAACGAGCCGAAAAATGGCGAGAAAAGGTGGTCGTGTAAATTGATAGAAAACTCTGCGTTATATCGGTTTACTTAATAAACTTTTAATTTACTCTGTTTTGAATACCTAACGTTTAATTTATGACAATAAGCCTTTTATACGTATAATGTCTCTTAGTAGAGAATCAGTTTACCGAAATATTCACCAGAAATGTATCCTAGGTTATTTTAAATTACGTATAAAATTTTAGGAAACGTTTTTTTTTGCTCTTTTTTGCGTACATCTTAAGTACACGATGTTCCTCCGCTTGGTTTGATATAATTTTACGCAAGTTTATGATAAAATGCTGAGAAAATTTTAATACTTATTTCGTAATGCGAATGTTTTCCTCGTTTACGGCAGAGGGCACTTTAATTTCTACACAAATATTAATTTAGAGCCAATTATATAATTTATACAGTAGAACCATTGTTGGAACCTCTACCCCCTCCAGCCAATTTTGTTATTTCGCAAAGCTAAGGTTTAATTTATATCTTTTCCTTACGAAGTGTACAGGGGATTTTTTTCTCCTTTTCGCTAACGCGTAAAATATTAATTCGTGGTTGTAATCCTGCTGCGGAATTTTTCCGCCTTGAATTCTGTAAATTTCCGCTTGGCGTGTAATTAAAAAATACAAGAAACCTTATGAACTGGTGTGATTTGGTGAGGCTTTTTTACGTTTTCGCCTTTTTCTTAAATTTTTGATAAGTGCGATCGTTGGTGTCTTTTTAGAATACGCGAACGTCGAAGCAATATTTTCAGTGAGATGTAGCACGGAAATCATTTGTGTATTAGATGTAATCAAAATAGCAATAAAATTTCCCACAAAGTACCATCTAATGGTAATCGACCATAATAAATAACTCGATGGAAGTTTAAACGTTGTAGAATTTTATAATCATCGTAATTCCGGACCTCGCGAAAGATTAAATTTTTTTAACCGGATCAAAGTTTTCAAAGTTTTTCGATGGCGTTGCAAACGATCGTGGGCGATGAATTGCCACCGTTTTGGTATCGAATGTCGTTATGTGGTCAATTTGGGGTGGAGAAAGGTCGCGTGAAATATAAGGCTGAATTTTTAGTAGATTTTTTTAGGGGTTGGAATAACCGTTTCGATATCGAGATTGGTGAAAATGTGCATGGGGATGTTTTTCAAATATCAAATCCATCGAGGTACATGTTTGGTCGAAGAAAAACTAGCATCTTTGATGAATCTTTTTTCGATCATTTACCCACGGCGTCGTTTTCAATTTTGGTTTTTTGCTGTTTTGGTGTGAGGGCGGTAATTACCTTGCTGTTTATTGTTTTTCCTTCTTCAGCTACTCTTTCTTATACCTCGTTCTTCAGTCTTTTCTAGCCCTACTCCATCGGGCCAGATTTGTCTTCTTATGCATTGCACTTTAAAAAGCTGTGAATCATTTAGTGGACTTGTTTTTCCAAATGAAACATAAATACAATGATATTTTCTTTAGATTTATATTTTAACTCTTTACATCAAATAACAAAACTACTTCTAAACGTTGCAGACAGACTATAGACTCGTCAACAGTTTAACTTAGTATATCATAACCTATTCGGACTCGGTGTTGCCACTTAACATCATTCGCACAATTTTCTGACATTTCCATCGAACTATTTGAGGTGTAATTTGCGCACCAATAATTGTCCTCATCACCTCGACATTTTGTGGAACTGATGTCGCTCGTGATGATTAATTTTCCTCTGCGTTAAGGTACATTTCCTTCACTAAGTCATCACCTCATCACATATAAGATCGCCGTGCTGGAATGTAAACTTGGCATCTCTTGCGATCAGAAAATTCAAAATTTCTCATTTTTCTCTTGTTATTAAGTTAAAGTTTCCCAGTTTTTCCCACAATAAGAGAATCAGGTTTTTCTTTCTGAAATTTTTATAATCCTTATGTTTATTGGATCATCTGGATCATACCAATGAAGCAAAGCAGCCCGAGTGTTGCAACGAACTTATTCAACTTTTTATTAAATCTCCCATATTTTCTCCTTTTTCATTGAAAATTTTAAAATTTTTCATTTTTTCTCATCTATTCATTTGAACCGTAGTAGACCTTTGGAGGAAGAGGATAGTATTTTTTTAAAAATTGTTCGCGTTTTCATCAACGGCACTTGGTTATATTCTCAAGCTTTTTCGCGATTTTCATCTCATGATTCGTCACCTTCACCGTTTAAATAGCTAGAAGTAGCGCGCACATCATGACCTGAAAGAACCATAAATGTTGAATAAGTATTCGAAGTCGAAATATGTGTAAGAATCTTAAGATTAGTATACCACCTAGAATGGTCGACTGGGTTTCCTATTTCACAAAGTCGTAAAATTGAGGCTGAACCTCCCAAAACCGACTCTGAGACATGGTACACCCTTCGACCACACGTGTGATTTTTTACGATAATTTAATCGTTGAAATGTCGCATCGCAATGCGATCGAAAATCGTTGGTGTCGTTTCACGTGACGAAAAAAAAATTGGATTTCGTCAACGTTAAATTTTTATTTTTATATTTTTGACTTTGCTTCATCTTTGTCTTCTCTATATTTAGTATATCATGACCCGTCTTTTTTCAAACAACACGTGGAAATGAAACTTTTCACGTACCGATGGCATTATTTTTTTTCAGAATGAAGCTCGTAAATGAACCTTTTTTTCAAGGTCACTTGGCAACATAAAATTGCGCGCTAAAATGGGGAAAAAATTAATGAATATGTGCGAGTAATTTTTTTCGGAAAGTTTTCTCGTTTCTTTTTTTTTTCGAATACGCAATTCGTTAAATTTTTTTACGATGGGAAATTTTATTTGTATAAATGGCGCCTGTTTTTCTATTCTTCGTCAATGATTAATTTTTATACGTGGTATTTTTCAATATCGTCGAAATTATTGTTTCAGTATTCCTTTGTAGTGTGTATAGATTCATAAGTTCGTTTTTTCTCGCTTGGTTATAGATTCGCGTCATCGAAACGCGAGAGCTTTTTAAATTGATATATTGTCGGTTTGAAAATTCTACGATTTGAAAATTTTTTCTACTGGCTTAATTTATTCTACACTTGGAGATTGTGGTGTATCGTATCGGCGGAGTTTTTATTATAGATTTGTTTTTTCGGGTGATTTGTTAGAAATAGCAATTTATTTACTGTCACCGATGAAAATGACTTATTACACGAAGGTCGTTCGGATTTACGAAATGGAGTGGCAAGACTGATCGTTCCGTTGAGAATACCGAAATGAAACGATATTTGAAAAATCATCGAGGGTTGAAGATATTTTGAAACTTTCCTGCTCGACGTTTTTACGTGGTTAAGGATTCTACAGGATATCGATAGTTTTACTTGCGGAATTAAAATGTATGTAAATGACATGTATTCTTAACCAAAGATATAGGAACGTGGAATTCCCGTAGTGAAAAATTCGATAACCAGACAACGTTATCGATTGGTATGTCTTAATGACATTTTTCGATGTACCATGTCATCGTTATACTCGTAGTGTACCGTTATGACAAGCAACGGTTTTTTTATCAGCGAGGATTCGGCTCGGAAAAATTTCGTGGATTTTCCATGGCAACGGCAAATGACCCTGTGTTGATGCAATTAAATCGTCTAATAAGGGAACTTCCTCAGGTCGCTGTCTTAAAATTCAATGATGGCAGGATCGAAGTTAACATCAAAGGAACTTCAAAGCCAAATTTTGGCTGCTGAATTTCATAATTCGATTATTTACGAATTTTTAGCTCCCCAGAAATTATTTTTTACCATATCTCGCCAATCGTTGATCCCAATGAAGTTCTAGAAGCTGATTATCGATAGCAAATTGAATTTCCTACAAGTTTAGTCATTATATATTTTTTTGTAGCACGCTTCGTTTTCGAGTTATCAAGCAAAAACTTAAAGAAAACTTGTAGATTCCAATTGAACGCGACACTTGGTCGCTGCCCCACGTGAGCTACGTGCTAACTCGCGTCGTCTCGTACGACGAGTGTTTTCCATATAAAATGCCGTTCCATGTAGATCCGCTAAATTCTATGATCCTGTCCCCTTCATGTTTGAATTTTGAAATTTTGTAAAGCGAATTTTCAGGGTCCTCAAGGACGAAAAAGGACCCAGTGCAAATGTTCATTTGTGCATGATACTTCATTATCTGAAAGAAATTGAAGGAAAATGCTCGAACGATCAAATAATTTGAAATTTCTTGGGTAATCCAGAATAAGATGGGACCAGGGCAAAACCATCTTGTTTCTCGCCTCACAACAATTTTGTGAATTTTCAATGGAAAAACATTGGTACAACAAATTGAAGTTTTCAATTCTGCCTAAAATTGTAGAAAACGCTAGTAGAAATTCTTCGCGCGAGGCATAACGAGTTGCCGCGTAACTTAGGCGGGGCAGCGATCGGATGTCGCGCTTTACAATCGTATACACATTTTCTACGAGTTTTCGTTCAATTACTCAAAAACGAAGCATGCCACGAAAAAATATATATTGACAAAAATGATAGGAAATTGAATTTACTATCGATGATGTATGTTAAGAATTTCGATAACACCAACAATTGGCTAGATATTAGTAAAAAATAATTTTTGGGGAAGCTAAAAATTCGTAAAAAATCGAATTATGAAATTCAACTGCTGAAATCTTGGCTTTGAGGGGTTTTTGGTGTAATCTCCGTCATGTCTCAAGTTTCATCGAATTCTCAGAGTGCAACCTCGAGAGATTCACTTGTAAGAATAGGTGTATTCAACAACAATATCGGTACAAGTCGGCAGTAATGTGGTGTACTCGGCTGAAGCGATTCTTGGCGAAAATTAGTTTTCTAATTTAATTCCTACCGTGTACACAGGCTGTAAACCCAGATAGAAATCTGCGCTAAAGTTACACACGGTGGAAATAAAAATATCCATAATTATTCGCTACTCTGGGGCTGAAAACGTACTGTGTACAGGTTTTAGTATTATATAAAAGACGCGATAATAATATGTAATATACGTATAGCAACGAACGGTGGTAATATATGCGATAAAGCAGGTGAAAATACTTTATTGTCCTACCGTACGTGTATTTCGCATAGCCGCAACGAAATTTTGGAAAGCAGTTTCCATTGGCTTTTGTTTCCGAGTTGGCAACGAAATATGACATTTGATTTACGTGTTCTCTGGTTTCCTTAACATAAAAGTGTATGCTTTTATTCGCACATTTCGGGTTATTTTGAATAGAAACGGATAAATAGGAGAATTTTTCATTTTTTTTCTTTTTTCGCGTTAGCGAAAAAAAAAATAATACTTGGTGGTTGCAAATAAAAGGGTTATATACGCGAGAAGAACAGCTGCGTGTTTTGAAGAGGGTTTTTTCTTCGGTGAGCTTATTATGTATCTAAATAAGTTTAGGGTACGTTGACTGTACGTGGCTAATAACCTGGCCAAAATGGGCTTTCGAGATTAATTATACGCGGCGAAAGTAAATCGCGATATGAGATGAAAGAATTTAACTGGATGCGATATCAGTTATAAAAGAGTTTTCTTACGTTCTCTCTCGAGTGTATAAGCGAAAGTTTATTTTCGATGGGATGTCTAAGAGGAAAATTTTGTTACGAAGTTGGTCGTCATTTAGTGGAACTGATATGTCTTATTCACGTCGAACGTTTTATCCGCTTCGCATTACCGGCAAATTCAATCAAATGCTTATGAAAAAGATTCTCGAAGCTGAGATAGCAACGGAGAGAAAAACTGGCAGTAGTCCATTTTGACAGTTTTGCTTAGCGTCGCGTTGTATATGGGTCCGCCAAAGTGGGGTGTTTTCGGTATTGAAAGAGCCAGAAGGCGATATCCTTAATGGCGGGGTTTTTCTACGTAAGTCGTGAAACGAATCTGTGCGGATGCAGACAATGCTCTTCTATCGTGTATCTAACGTTTTCCACGACGTGAAATGGATTAATTCTCGAGTACGAGATAAATAGTGGTGGTTTACATTTCATTGAAATCTTCGCGACTAATATGTTAGTGTCGGAATGTAATTGCACTTGGTATTGCGGCTGTGTTGCGTGATTTTTGCGGCTAGAAGGTAAATAAAATTGGAGAGGTTGAGAAGAGCTCTTCCGTAAAGAGGTTATGTGTCTGATCGCGGATTCTGTTCGTTAGTGGTGGGAATTTCGGGTTTTTGACTTTCATGTTTTGGCTGTCACACACAAAGTCGAAAATCGCCATGAAGAAGTTTTACAGAGAAACGTTGCATAAAAGCATCACGCTGTTTTCATGGTAACTTGTCATTGTCTTGAGTGACGATTTCGATATTTCCATGTCATCATAACATGCTATAAATGACGAGTCGTTGTTATGATGACGTATCATGCTTATGAGTGATATGTGATCATATCGTCGTGGCATGTCGTGATGACATGTTTAATGACATGAAACCGTGACAAGTCGTCATGGTGATGTGTCATAGTCATAGTGACAATCTTGATCCTTTCATGTCATCGTTACATGCCACAAATGATGCGTCATCGTTATGATGACATATCATGCTCTTGAGTGATATGTGATTATATGACTGTATAGTCGTGACATGTAGTTATGACATGTCTAATGACATGAAACGGCAACAAATCGTCATAGTGATATGTCATAGTCATGAGTGACAATCTTGATTTTTAGTTTTATGATAATACAAGTTTATAATTCACGCTTTCTTTTATGTATCGTAATACTATTTTTAATGGTTTCCATAGGGTTTCAGAAGATCTAAATTGATATTGTTAATAAGATATTCGAACATAATAAATTAACTCGAGAAAGATACCTTGTACATTTATTACACACGTAACGAGTTACATCTAATCAACACGAGATACATAAAAATGCATGAACAACAAAAAGAAACAAAACGATATAATGTTGGGAATGGCCGCGAGGCGGCGCTCGTGAACGAATGGGCAACAAAAAGGAAATGGTAATTTACAAGGTAATTACTAACGGATATCGACTTGATAGACTGATTGTATAGCGCAAATCTGATCTGATACACATCATGGCATACATCAAGTTGCCAATTGGATTTCAACACAATTTTTCACTAATTTTCTCCAATTTTAATTTTTTTTTCCATCTTTTAGTCACCCGATGTTCTTGATCATTATCGTACGCCAGTTTATTCTACTATGTATGTTTCAATAAAAAAAAATTTATACCTGGAAAAATTCAATTATCTGCAGAAAAAATCGAAAAACCTCTCATACATTTCCTCAAGGAATAACATAGAAAAAGAAAGAAAAAAGGTTACATTTCAATTAGCTCATTAATTGATTTAAATGCGGCTCGAAGCGAATGACGGAAGTGAGAAAAAACCCCTGCTTTTATTTTAGCAACAATGCCCTCGAGCGTTAGAAAAAGAAAAAGGCTCCACGCCCCGAAGTAATACCGTACCATCCCCTTGATTTTTCGTGAAAACTAACCCTACTCGGTTAACTACCCTATAAAGTTGTAACCTTTTCGAGTTAATAGTTTTTATCCGATTTTTTTCGTCTTTTGCGTGATTTACTTTTATACCTTTTATTCAGAAGTAGTAAAAGCATTACACGATATTATTTATTAAAGCCGATTCGCTAGTTTGAAAGGACTATCAAAGAGGCAAATTATCTTAAGGTTTCCAAATGTGTTCGGTTCAGATTTAACGACTTGGTGGTTTCGTTTAAAGACTACGTTGAAATGAACTTCGCAACAGTTTTCAGCGTGTTTTTTCTTTAGAATTATTAAAATGCGGTTTAACCTTATGAAATGATACTAGCAAGTTTTTGGTACAAAGCGGTCGTACTATGTCGACGAGGGATTTCATTGCGGCGTTTTGTCGGTTCGCAAGTCTCTGACGTTATTTTGGAAAAAAAACTTTTTCGAGGTGGATTTGGATAAAGGTATTTTCTAATGATCGATGGGCTCGTAATGCGTTGTTGAAATAGTTGCTTTTTCTAACCTTTTGCGTTGCGCTTTATTTGAATTATTTTTCTAAAAGGCGATATCTGTGAATGAAGATTATAAATTTGGATCTGGAGGTGTTAGTATCTCGGGGGAAATTTTTTTGTTGTGATTTCCGAGATAGTTTTGAATTTTTTTCTGGAGCTCGCGCTCCTTGTTTATTGATCTCTTGTTCATTGTCTGAAGATTCCTCCTGCTGTAATCTTATAAAATCCTGATCCACCGCCTCTTCTAAATTCCAGCACATGCAGTGCTCTTGTCGGTATAACCTAAGCAATACGATGAGCTTTTTCCGTGCGAATCGGCTGATATTCGCTGGCCGATTAGTAATTAGCTCCTCGACTACTGAAATGAAGTTTATTTTATAATTAAATTTTACTTTTCAGTTTAATATCTCGAATGACGTCGCGTTTACGTTCGTGTACCAAAGGCATTAATTGGCGTGGGCGTCTTATACGATCATCTTAGGTTTATAAAAGCTTCTCAAAAGTTCACGTTTATTTTATAAAACAACACTAGTCCGTATTAATGAATTCTATGGGGATATTGGTATTTTCAGCTGTTTCAAGCCTTGCTATAAATTTTTGTGCTAGAGAAATGTCACTATGCGAAGGTTAATGAACCCCGTGTATAAAATCTGTTATCCTTCGCCTTGATCAATATCATCGTGGGAAAATTTACTTACTGTCATCTTGAAAGTTTTTATTTACTAGGGTGAAATTCAACCCTTGTTTGGTATTACTTCGAGGCACCGTCGTTGTTAATGAAGGTGAATTTTTCTTTTCAAGCTTCTTCACAGTGTAAAGCATGTTTGGAAAAATCATGGCGCGTATTAATTGCATTTTAACTCGTTACATAGTTAAAACTATGGTAAACTGCATAAAAGCTTCAAACACCCTATTACCTCTTTATTGGCGGCGCATCATCTTTAACTAATTTGTTAGGGAAACTAAAGGCGAAATCTTACTCGATGGCGTACTCGCCTAATACTTTTCAGTTTCCACGTCGACGATAAAGTACGAAAGCTGTTTCAGCGATATGCATTCGCGATACATCAAAATTTTCACTTCGTCAGCGATAATTTAATCGATAAAAATACTCATTTTTGTATGGCTCGTTATACGTGCAAAATCTAAACGGAAACGTGGTTTTAATATAAATATTTCATACGAGAGTAAACCCGTGTAGTGTTTTTTAGGTAATCAGCTTTTATGGGTGAACCGGCGCGTGGTTTTTATTTAAAACAATGCTATCGCGTAGAGGCTTTTTTCAACGATCGTGATATCGTCTCATTTGAATCATAAGCTCGACCAAAATACCCGTAATGATTTTAATATCTGGAAATTTTTTCATCGACGTGAATTCGCTGTGTGAGCGGAGTGCTATTGAAGAGGGTTCGTATTATGGCTTTCACCTTTATCTTTTCGTCGAGTTCGTAACGAGCGAGTATCTTGATTAAGGTTTCTCCTTGGAAGTTTACGTGTTCAAGTGACGAACCGACAAGTATTTTTTTTCTTCGAATAAACGAGAACCCGAAGGAGCTGTAATCCATTAAGATAATGCAAGTCGAAGTAAATTTAACGTACCCGCATTAAATTAGATTTATTTAATCAAATAGCCATCATATTAAACCTAAACGATGAAATGATTAATAAATGATAAAAGCAACCGCGGTCTATAATTCTATATCTAGTTTCTCATCTATATCGTTTAGAAATTAATATTTTTAATAATTTGGTAATAACCCAGTCGAAGGTGTTTTATGGAAATTAATCTTTCGTTGGCGTAATCCTCGGAGTAGGTTCGAAGGGAGGGGAAAACGGTTTTTTACGAATTAAATTTACCGGAATATGAAAATATAAAAGTGGTTTTAAGCGAATATCTCCGCCGATTGCGAAGTTATCGCGTAATTACAGCGAAATAGTGTTCTTTCGGATACAGAAATAATAACCTTTTGTTATTAGGTTCCACGGAATAAAGGAGCAGAAAGGAACAAATTGATAAAAGCCTTTAATTGTGCGCTTCCTTTGTGGTGTAGAAAACTATTTACTTAGTAGGAAGTTAAAGTGAAATTGCATTAAAGTCCGCTGCGGAAACAAAACAATTTAACTTTGTGTTGGTATAGATGAAAGAAAGGTTTTAAAAACTTCCACTTTTGGCAAACGTCATCGCAGCCTAGATGTAATAATATTGATTTGCGATGAAAGTTTCGTGCTTTTTTCGAGCAGTTTTTTCGAGATTTTGATTTTATGAAGTTGATTAAAATTCGAAAGGATGTTGGACGTTGCGTTACTGTGAATCGTTTTGGACGTCTTTGAACGTGTAATTATGCTATTTTCCTCCATTATTCGGTTTGCGGTTTTGGCTTGTTTTTTTGGTCTCCTTAACCGGAAGTAATTTGATTTTAGGGTTTTGGTTGTTAGTAAATTCGGTGTTGGAATTCGTGATTTTCTCGAGCGTCGATTGATGGACGCAAGAAAAATGCTGGTTTTGCTTAGTTTCAAGATAATCTCGGTGCCTGCGTAAAATATGTTTATACCGTCATGATTCTCGTCGGAAAAATTAGCGTTCAGTTGCATTTGGCGGAATTATAGAAAGAGGTTTGCAGAGAGAAGAATGAGGGGGGAAGGGAAATAATCGCATTTCGTATCAAATGTTGCGATAGCGTGTCGTTTTCGCTTTGCTCTTTGTATGTAATGAAATGAGAATGCGAAAGAGAAAAAAAATACGCCTTTTTAACGAAGCTTATTCCTTTAATCCTTTAGCTTTTTGTCTCTCGTCGAAGTTTTTAGTTAGTGTTGAAGGCAAAAACAGAGCGTAAGGGGGAATTTTATTGTGTACTTAACGTTGCGTATTTTTTTTGCCCGATTTTCCAAGGCATTAAATTATCTTAATTTACAAGAAATGAAAAACGATATCGATCTGGCCGGATATTTAGATAAATGAAAGTGCGAAAAATCACGTCTCGAGGAAACACTCTTGCCATCGAGGAAATGTAATTTTTTGTTCGTTACAGACTCGAGGGTTTTGCGTTTTACCCTCGAGCTAGTGGGGTTTCGATGTTCAATTGGTTTAATTTCTACGGAATCATACCACTGAATCGTGTTCGTTGGAAATTTGGCTGACTGCAGTCCGAATAAAAGCGTTGATTACGTGGTTAGTGATAGCGTTGAATGAGGGTAATGGAAAAATAATGTTTTTTTCGGCTTTTTTTCCCGAAACTTCTTCGCGAGGAGTTTGTTTTTTGAGTGGGTTCGATTTACGTGCCTCGAACGAGGGGTTTGTTTTTTTATTGCTTTTTCTCGAGATTAGTTTTAATGGAGTGAAAGTTTCATTTCGGTTTATTGAAAAGTTATGCCGTGTTTTCGCGGACTTGAATTTATCCGAGAATTTGATCTGAGTTGGAAATTACGTGTTTTGATTGCTCTAGAGGAAATTTTTCAAGCCTGGTTTAATTAGTAGTTTTGTGTTTGAAAATTTTCTAAAAGTGGAAATTTCGGAGTGTAGTTGTGAGAAATATTGATACGTGAAAATTTTGGAATTTTATCGAAGCTGGGGAAAACCAAAATTTGATACGGTTTTTGACGAAATAGTTATTAATATGATCAGGGTGTTTTACGGTTGGTGAAAGCAGTGATTTTAAAATTGGCTAGTAAAAGTTTCAAGAAGTTGTGAAAAAAAATTGAAAAGAAACAAAAGCGCAAATATTTTTGAAAAAATTGCGAAAGTGTCTATTTTTGATAAATTGGCAGCATTGTCAGAATGTTGTACGTGACATCAGCGTATACCAACGCGTTCATTTTTTAATCATGTTGATTCAAAATATAGATTTTCTTAAAATTTGAAATTTTTTCTGTATTAAATTTTGTCTTGTCGATTTTGGAGTAGGAGGGGGGGGGGAGAGTCGATCTAAGGGATCTCTAATAACTCGGTGAAAAAAAATAGTGAAAAAGTAGTGATTTTTCAGAAAAAAATTCATCATGTTTTGAAGATGTAATTAAATCCCTATGACCAGGCCTTTTTTTGTCGCTTCTTTTTTGAGGGCACGCTAATTTTCGAAAATTGTAAGTCTACAAATTTTTGTACCCTCTTCCCACCCCTTACCACTGTGTTATAAGGAAAAAATCCAAGTAAAGTATGTATTTTTATTGTTTAAAATTATAATAAAAATCTGTAGAAATGAAACATTAGATTTTGTATTTGGGTAATTTTGACCAATAAAAAAATCCACAAAATTTTGTAAAGGTTGCCAAAATTGTTTTTTTTTATGGTTTTTAAATTTTTACATTTTTTCAGTTTATTTGAAATTTTCTTTCGGGGCTATAAAAAATTATTTAGGTAGCTTGTTTTGTAGTTTGAAAAGAAAACATTTAGTTACGAAACACCCTATACTTTAATTGTATGCTTAATCTGTCGGATCATTTGCTCGGGTCAACCTTTTCCTTTTTTTTTTTTTGAAAGAGTCTTACAACATGTACCAGTCACGTTTTAGTAATTAAATCCTTTCTAATAGCAAGATCATGGTTACCAAAAGGTATGTTCTATTGAAAAAACTAAAGTATTGACCTTTCCTCGCTGCGTCGAAAAAAAAAGTATACCAAAATGAAAAAGATTTATATGCTTAGAAATTAAAATTACAAATGAAGCTTTTAGCAAAGGTTGAATTAGCGGTAAAATATCAATGCTTTGAAGTACTTAGTATTTGTAAAGTAAAAGATTCAACAGCTTTTTAATTTTTCTTTTCGAGCTTTTTTCGTTTTACGTTCGATTAATTAAGAATTTCGGAGTTTTTGCGGGTGGCTCGTGTCGAGCGTTTCTTTAACTTACAGCTCATTTATCTTTCGAACGGATAAGTTGTCTGGGGGTTTTTTATGGTCGTTAGTTCTAAACTGACAGTGTTTTATGTATAAAATTGCGGTTTTTCGTATTTTTATTTATTCGAGAGGGTTTTTTTTTCGCAGCTATAACGCATATTTTCGCAAAGGTTGAAATTTTGATAATTTTAAAATGGATCGGCATCCGATAGGCGCGTTTTAATTTAAAACGAAATTTTCTGTAAGTTTTCACGCATTAATATGTCGTTTCCCGTTTGATATATCACTGTGACTTTTTACAGGTTACGGAAATTTAATCATTAATCAGCCGATACGTTTCGGGTTGAAAAAAAAAGTTGCTAAGTTTTAAAATAATAAAAAAAAGAGCAAACGTTGAATGATGAGATTATCACTATCGTGAACGTAGTGTTTTCTGTAATTTCGCTACAACTCGTAATTTATTAGCTTTTTTCCGGGTTAGATTTTTTTTTTTTCTAAAATATGTTACGTTATTTTGGCTTGAAAATTGGTTTAAAAGAATTAGTAACTATTATTATTTTAAGCGTTATCATACGAGTTATTACGTTTTGAGTATTTAGCGAGAATGAGAAAGAATCGTAAATTGTTTTTGTTGTTTGTGCGGTTTCCCAAAAAAGATATATAAGGTAATTAAGGCTGAAATAATTGTTTTACGAGGTTGGTTATTTTATTTGAGACGTTTAGAAAAATTAAAAAGCGGCGCCGATCCGCGACAGTAAAAAAATTTCGTTGGGGAAGCATTGGTAATGGTTTAATGATCGAATAAATTGGCTCATTTTACCTTTGGCACTTTTTAATGGCGAGTAAATCACAAAGCGAATGGGCAAATAATTCTAGATGACGTTTGTGAATTTATTACTTGTAAAATATCGTTGATTAATTGGCTGGAATTATTGAATATTTAATCCGTTTGGCTGGAGATGTCATATTTTAATTTTATTCGCCGGGACGGATTCGTTTTCTGTATGGAAACTCATTAATTCATTTGGCTTTGATTTTCTACCCGATCTTGGTTATTTATTATCCGGCAACGTTTTCATGTCGAAGGATTATAATTTTTGTTTTACAATTCATTATTTTTTGAAACGTCGTCGATGGTTTGGTTATCGTTGCAATACGAATTTTATACCATTTTTACGTACGAATGATTGGCGACTCGGATGTGTAGCTTTTTAAAGCGTATTTGAAACGAGGTATCAGGTTGGAGTTTGCAGATTGGTATTTTCTTTGTCGCGTAGGAGATTTAAAATAGCAAATGAGCTCGTATTACAATTCCATTAGAGAAGTAAGTCGTACACGCCGAGTGAACGAATTAATTAGAAAGGTTTCACGCGGGCAACGTTTCGAGGTATATTTTTCGTGTCAACTTAACGCATCGAGCTAAAGGTAGAATCGTGTTGAAACTAAAAGGATCTGGAAACGCTTTGAAGGCGACTAAAGGTTCATTTTGACAGGGGAAGGTCTCGGAGACGTGCGCTTTTACTTGAAAAAGCTATTCCAAAGTAACCTTAAATGTTCGTTTCTTAAAAACTTATCAGACTTTGAAATAGATTCGTAATCATATTCCGACGATGAATTTCGTATTATGGAAAGTTTTTGATCAACCGTTATCGTAGTCTGTGTAATAATGAAGATTTTTGATAATGGCTGAAGAGAGTAGTAGTAATAGGGGGGGGGGGGATTTTCATTTGGAAACCGGATATATTAAACCCTTAAAATATGATACCATTGATGTCATGCATGACGTATTTTCGAATCCGGTCATCTAAGTTTCTCAATTGTTCAGAAATCAATTTACCAAGTAGTACAATGTAACAATGACTTGTCATATCATGTCACTAGACATGTTATCATGACGTGATCACATGTCACCCTTGACCATGAAAAGTCATGGCACGTCACCATGACAACAGCTAATGTCATCGTATGTCATTCATGATCATGTCATGTCACTATAAAAATAACCTGCCATATATGACATATTATCCTGACATGAAAATATTAAGATCATCACTCATGAGCATGACACGTCGCCGTGACAACCGCGTGACGCTTTTTCATGACGATTTTCGATTTTGTATGCCATAGTCAAGACATGAAAATGTCAAAAGGAATTTATTTTCCTAGGGAAGGGGGTACAATCAGTTGGTTACCCGGTACTTCCAAATTTCCTGAAAATTGGAAAAAAATGACGGAAAAATTGTAATTTTTTAGAAATTATTCACTTGAATTCTTAGGAACCTGGTTGCCTTCCTCAAGGGCTCAGATTCATTCAATGGTCCAATCACTTTCAGTGCTCCCTCTATCTTAACACGAAATTGATAAATGTGTATTTTTAAACCACTTATCGCTACGAAAAATTGTCAACTCCATCGACCCGTTGTATTCGTGAAAGACGAGGTGTAAAAAAACAGAGCTTTTTCCTCGGAATATTTATCCGAAAGTGGACGCCATTGAGTTGCGACTCCCTGTATTTAATAACATTTAGGGTTATAAGATGATAGATGCCGGAAACTGGGGTCATTTTTACAACATTTAAGTTTTTTTCTCCCTCTGTTCTGCGAACTCGTCGATATATAAACAATGTAAAAAAAGCTTCGCCGTTTGTCCTCCGCATCGGTAACGAAAGTTGGAAAAGAAATAGCAAACTGTTTTATAGCTTTTTTGTCGCCCCTTTCGGATGGGTTTCCGGATTCTGTTCACGCGTGACGAAACGATTACAACTGCGAGGACTTTTACTTTTTTTCAACTCGATGTATAAATGTGTATATGTGTAATATACAAAGAAAAACTCCATGTTGATTTATGTAGATTCAGTGCTAATGGTATTTATGGCAAGTACACAGTTTTTGTGTTTCGAAAAGAACGTAGAGATGGAAAAAAGCATGAAATACGGCGAAGTTTTCAGAAAACCCGTTTTATTGGCATAAGGAAAGAGCGAATGAGGGTGAAAAATTAATACATTTAATTGATAAAAACTCCTAACAATTCCCTCGTCAGTGCAAAACCATAAAATCCGTTCCCCGAGCATCAAGTGTTGTTTTTATTTAGTCAGCGATTTTTACTACGTTGCATATTGCATCAGAGATTGAAAACTTTCTTCCGGCAAAAAAATAAGGTATCGACGGGAACAGCTTTTGGAATTGGAAAACCTCCAAAAAATCTGTCTACTTTGTAGAAACGCTTCCCGTATGCACAATTATTAATTCATAGTTTTTTCGGCCTTTTGGCTCATATTGCAGCTTAGACGAAATATATAACCGGCGACGGACCTTTTTTTTTCCATTATCGAGCTTTCTCGATGTTTTAGTATTTTTACATGTTTTTCCAAGACTGCGAACACGTAATTTTACATCGAATTATGCCGAAGTTTCGATTGAAAATTCGATTTGTTTTTTTGCTACCGTCGATGCTGTGGAACTCGACGTAGCAGAATAATCTGGATTTTCTTAGTGGTAAAATGATGAGTGAATTTGAGGTGTTCTAATTATTTTATTGATTATTTTAGGAAGGTAATGTGCGTTTTTTACATGACGAAGAGGTTTCACTGATACGCGAAATGCAGGCACAAGTCACGTTTAATTTTTTACATTCAATTTTTCAAATAATCATTTCCGCTCGATGAACTTGCAAGAAATCCGACCGGCGATGACTTTTAGATATGGTAATGACGTAATAGATTTTAAAGAATTGCATATACGATAATAGGGGTTCCAAGAGTACACCAGATCTTCGAGTATCTCAAAATTTTTCACAATTTTTCAGCAAAATTATCACAGAACATTTTATCGAGGCCTTTTTTTACGCAGAAAATGAACTTAGAAAGTTTGCTAATATGAAAAGTCTATTTAAAGAAAGCTCGAACCGTGTAAGAACATCAAACAAAAATTCATCTGGGGTGAAAATACTTAAATAGGTAAGGCGACCTCTCATTTTCATTATTTATGCGGTTCGTCGTAAATGTAGTTGCTCGAGTTGACAAAAATTAAATAATTTTTTGGCTGCGTTTTGTAAAACGTCGTCTTAGGTAAAATTTGCTCGCATGAAGTGGTATGATTTCATTTATAATTAAGACTGCTAATTTTGCACCCTTGTAACGAAGCTTTTAAAAGCGTACGCGTTCGTTAAAAGTTACTCGCTGCAAATAGCAACGTCCTGACAGCGTTACGAGGTACGAAGTCATTATTACAATTTGCGTGCGTCGTTTTTCGTTGTACAAATAATAAATAATTAGAAATAGTACTCGCGAGAGAGTCGATATGGTTGTACGTTGAACGTGCGAATGATGTTAGGATAAATGACATCTAAATGATGTACCCGGCGCACGTGCATTGCAGAAACAAGCGACGAGGTTAATGGTAAAAGCGTCGATATTTTCATGAGCGGGAAAAAAAAGAACTTCCATTCATCTATTTTGTGGTAACTTGGAAAAATGGCTTTTGTTTGAATATAGAGAAAAAATTGCCATATTTGATTTATTATCATCTCAATAAGTTTGTTCTTTCGCTAGAGATAGCGAACAGAATAGAAAAAAACTCAACATCGTGATTTTACGCGTACATTGGAGTTGCGGGGACGAAAAGGGTGTAATATTTCTTTTTAGCACGGCAAAGGCCGCCGAAATGTCGCGAATCTATATATATAAATGAATTGTTAAACTGGATGTCACGGATGAACGCTAAAATGACGCTAACAATAACGTTAGACTATAAATGTTGTCCGGTTCTATAATCGTAATGGTTGCCACTTTGTGATTCATTTTTTTCAACTTTTCACTCTCCTCTTCTTTTCCCACGGATCACTGCGAATTCGCGTAGTTTTTCCAGACATTTTTTTTCATTTCAAATGCCACGGCTAGAGAAAAAAACAACTCATCCGTTAAGTTATTCTTTAACAATATTTCAAATGTGTCATTTAATGTTTTCGGACTTGTGTAGAATCGGCGTACATGGTGCAGCAGTTTTATGCCTGTAAAGTTTTTTAATCTTTTTATGTATTTTTATTTCAATTTTAATGGCAATTTGAACAATACATCGGGCGTTTTACGAATCGATAAATTTTTAACGGTCGTGTTCCCCTTTCCCGTCGTGTCTTTGTTTTATAGCCCAAACATACGTCGTAAATTTTACCAAGTGTAGGTGTCGGTGTATTCGCGTCTAACTCGATACTTCAGAGGCGAAACCGTTTGATTAATTAGTGGTGATTCTCAGAGTTGAGATTTTTTTCACTGATTTTTCCTTTTTTTCAACTTCCCTCAGGTGATATGAAAGTTTTAATTATGGCGGCGATCAATAGCTGCTGTGAATTTGGAGCTTTCATTTATATAGAAATTTTACAAAATTGAAGTTGGGTTTTTGGCGGCTCACAAGAGAACCAAGGAAGCCCAAATGGGCCTGGTACATTCGCCTGTGCTAATTTTCCGTATCCTTTAGATGTGGTGGAGTATTTTTTCATATTGAAAATGACACAACTAACGAAATGCCGAGATAGGGTTCCCCGAAAACGAATTCTCGCAAAGAACCACTCGAGGTGTCCGGTTCAGATTTGAACAGGAGTTAGATTTTTGAAAAGAGCATGTTGGAAAACCCTTAAAACCAAAATAGTCCAGTCAATCCAGACATTTTTGGGTCGATTTCGTGAAAAAATTCAAACCCAAAAAATTTTTCATGGAATCGGTCAAGAACACCGTCACAATGATGTTTAAAGTCCTCAGCCGTAAATGGTGTGCTACTTTCTCGAGGGGGGTTGGTACCTCGAAAAACCCGTTTTTGAGTGATTTTTTGCATTTATCTCGGAAAAAACGGGTTGTACATGAAAAATAGTTTAGTTCAGAATTGAAGTACATAAAATTTTCTACAAGATGATGTCAGAAGAAAATCACTTAAAGGGGGCTGGTACCTCGTAAAAGTATCTTCCAAAACCATTACGCATTTATTACCTAGGGAATGGTTTTACGTGAAAATGATCAGTTGGAAAATTTAATCTGACCCAATAAGTTATAAAACGAACAATAAAGATGATTGGGAGCAGGGAGCTGGTACCTCGATAGTGATTTTCACGCGATCTTTCAACTTCTAAGGTTTGGGAGCCCACCTAGTGAAAGTGACTTGAAAGGGTTGAAATGGACTAAAATTTTAGCTGCCCTAGTTGACTTTTCGATTTTTAGCGAATTTTTTAAATTTGAAAGTTACAAATCACGAGGCCGAAGTGTTAAAAATGGAGAATTGAAAAAAGAATAGTAATCTTGAAAAATAATTTTAAATCGCTCAAAAACTGTTTTCCTCCTAATTTGGACCCACTGAGTCCGAAAATCGCATTGGCGAGCCGTTCTAGAACCTCCAGCGTGATTTTACGAGAGCGTTTTTGACGCTATACGAGTTTTTGACGTCACTAACGTGTGAACGGTTTCGTTGATTGTAATTCCAGAATGAATTACTGCAGCGTAACCGGCTTGAGAAGCGTCGGCAAAAAGATGCAACTAGGTTCGTTCGAAAATTGTATAAAATGTGGAATTTCGATCGTAGATAGAGTCTTTAAATCGTTTTGAAGATAAAGAAACATCACTGTTACTACTTTTTGATTACTCGTATCAATCGTTTTGGGGTTTGTTTACTTCCTTTATACAAATAAATCACCAAACGCGCTTATATAGGAAAACATGAAATTTCGCTAGCTCTAAAAAAATTGAGAATACTCTATAAACACGTGACACTGACGTGATATCAATTATAAACATCGTAATTTATAGTTTTCTTGCAAACACGGTTTAGACGTCAAATTACGTCGCCAAAGGTAAAGATTTCCTGTTTGATGGAAAAATAAGAGGAAAAAATACCCAAATGGTAAATAATTCCTTTGGTGAAATTTTTCAAAAAAAAGTTCCAACTTTGATAGCATTTTCGTTAGGTCTTTGTGATGGGTACGATAAAGCGCAGCGTATCATACAAACATCGAATATTTTTTCGCCTCCTCTGGCGTGTTTATTTTGGGAAAAATGTTTTTCATTACATATTGCTACTCAAATAACTTCTATTTTTGTTCTAATGCGGTTTGCTTTTCTTCGGGTTTGTTTATTTGTCGGTGAAATGTAAGCTATATGTTGAGACTTGGAATCGACGCTTTTATCGAGGTGTTTTTTCTCTTTCTGTTGATTTTAATATTTCGTCGTGTTTATTTTGTTTATTGTAAGAAAATTCTTAATTTGTTGAAATTTGTTTAATTTAGACGCCTCGTCGGCGAAATTTTTCTGTGTTTTTATAATTTCGAGACGTTCCATTCAAATATTGCCCCTAGAAAATTAAGTTATACCAGAAGATATCAGTAGATTCGAGATGGTAACTATTTCAAGTATTTGTAGTTGATACACGAGGTGTAATTTATTATAGGGGAGCTCGTCCCAATGAGATAATTGTTATCGCGTATTAATCTGAAAACGTTTTAGAACAAAATAACCGGTTGCCAATTAAAACTCGTATACTGATGATAAGATACTACGTCAGAGATCGGTGACTTGTTTTTAAAATGTATTGCGTTACACGAAGTGTTAAAAATGTAATCTTCGTAAGCCGATGTGACTGGCGTTCTAGTCGACTTAATTAATGGATAATTGTCCAGATATCAGAACCGCGGTTCTTGGAATACCCGAGGCGGGTTTTTGTTTTTATCGAATATTTAGCATACTTATTGTGTTTATGCGTATGCACGAGTTATTAACCAAAGCGATTTATAATTGTGAATTTGTAATTGTAAAAATGCCATTCGTAGATGAACGATGTTTACAGTACTGTCGATATCTTGTATGATCATATTATCTCCTTTAGATTTCACCTTGTGCACACTAAAAGCTTCGAAGTTGTGGCGTGAATTATGCAAGGAGCAAGTGATGAGATTTTTAGTTCACTTAAATATGCACTTTGACCCCCGTTGAAATTTTCCTAAAAGGGTAAAATTTCAAATATCCTAACAGCAATGCTTTAATTTTAAACTGGTGCTTTCCCATGTATTTCAGGTTTCATCGTATTACAAAGCTTAACGTAAGTTTCGCTATGCGATTCGGTCTTCTTTGTTCTTTTGCTTTTTAAATTGAAGATAAATTTTTTTTCGTTGAATTGTATTTATTAAGTAAGATGATATTGTCATTTAAGTGAAACGAGAATCTTATTTTTATTTCAACTCCTTGTTGAAAAAAATTGCTGGATTGTTAATGGGACATAGCCATAAGAGTCACCATAAGCTGATAATTTTACCCTCTGAGTTCGTACCCGTTTATTACTTTTTTCGCCATACCTATCCAATGGCGCTAAAGATAATTCATTTTTTCCCAATTGGAATAGGGTAATGTTGGAAGCTCAAGAGCTTTTTTCCGAAGAAACTCGAGTGTTTCCGACGGTACCTGAATGTTTCCAAATGGCTTTCCCCCAGGTCATTTTTTTAACGTTTTCTTGACAAATTTTGGATCACTGAATGCAAAAGTCGGTTCTGATTTCAGTTCCAATAATACCTCATTTCCTGAATTTTATCCCATTTGGAGAGGTCACAACCCTCGATACTAACACGTGAAATTTGACTTTTTCTTTCATCAATTTATCAACGAAAAAATTATTTTAAACCACAGTAACATTTGAAAAAAAATGATGCCCAAAGACGTTTTGACGATGATACATCAGAACTATTGAAATCAAGAAAAATAAAAATGAACTGCGGATTAATAAAATGTAGATTGCCAATTCCTCCCGTTACATGCAAAACTTGCTGAGCATTTGGAAAGGAGAGAGAATTTGATAATATTAATAACGTCGAGTAGGTAAAGAGAGAGGAATACACCATAGAAAAAAAACATGGTCATGTTTGTTTGCATGTAAACATAGAAAAAAAAGGGTTAAAAAAAGGGGTTTAAAAGAAAAGGCTGCTGATAAACGCGTAATTAAGTTGGTCAGTAGATACAAATAGCCGATTTTGGAACCAATATGTGCAATCCCGCGTATTCGTAGTGGAAAACGTTGGTTAAGGTACGATCGATATGTGTTTAGATTCAGTGGAATTCCCATATCAAAAAGTCGATCCTGGGATATATTATGCATTCATTTATCGCATCATGTAATTCTACTGTAAGCATCAGGCATTTTTTCTGGAGCAAAAGGAATTGCATTATGAAAATCATGCGATTGGCATTGCTCGTAAAATTAGAATAAAGCATAAACCTCACAGTGACTGCCGAATTTGTCTGATCTTGCATCCTGCAAATTTGACCGAAAATTGGTGTACTTGGTCACGCTACATAAATCATCGAACAGAACGATAAACACTTCTTGTTGGCTTTGTAGTATCCAACAGTAAGGTCCTCAAACGCAGACATTTTTTTGAAGTGAAAGCCTTTTTATTTAATTGCCAAAACGGTTGACCTAGCACGTGCGTAAAGGATAGTTTTTTAATAGCGCGAAATGATTAAAAAAAAGGTTTGCCTTTAGTAATCGGCATCTTTTGGGCTCGCGAACCGAATGTCGATTTAGTTATTTTTTTGTTAGTTTTTTCTGTTATCGTGAGCGTAACGTAACAACTTCTACAGAAAATATCTGTTTTATTGCGTAGAGACTAACATATTTCATGAAAATGTCGAAAGTCACCGAAATATTCTCAGATCATAATCTTTCGGAAGCATATCTCTCAGAATATCAATATCAGAATCTTTCTCCTGCTCCTGAATCCAAACACATATCGATCATAACTCGGCGAACGTTTTTCACCACGAATACGCGAGGATACACCGATATCGAACCATCAGTTCCAGAATCGGCTTTTCAACGTATAGATTCCAGAACCGGCCTTTTGTACCTACTTGGTTCAGAGGACGTATGTAAAAGAATGATAAACACCAAGCGGTAGATACGTCTGGTTGATAATTCGATTAGTATAGTTAACCAGTTTATTGATGCGAGCCTTTCCCTAATGGTTTCGGAAAGATGAAGATTTATTTTTGGGATAAAATTAAGGTAAAAAGAGGAAAAATTCACCCGAAATGTAAATACACAGCGGACTTAACCGTTTAAACGAAATAATTCAATTAAACGAATGAAAGATTTTATCGCTTGCGTATTGTCGCTTCCCGGCTTACGTTGGCCGGTGGCTAAATCGATATTGGGACGTTTATTTTTCATTTTTAAATAGCTTCTTTCGGGGTTCCGTATGCCGCGTCGATGCCATTCGACGACGTCGATTATTCGCGGGAGGGTGAAAAAAAAGGCGAATTAAGCGCGTGGTATTGTTGGGAAATTCCGAGATAAAACCCTTGTGTTTCGTACCTGCGGAAAATGTGTTGCGAAATATCGCCATCGCTTTCGCTATATCTAATTTACACGTTAGGTTTATAGGACGCGCGGCGATACGGCGTATTCGCGTACCGTCGACAAGCATCTCTTAATTAATTTCAACGCGCTAAGAAATTTTCATCGCAGATTTCGAATTCCTTAACGACCGCAGTTTACAACGTTTACCCCGCCGGCGCGCGTAAATGGAATTGTAAGGGCCATTATTATTATGTCGCCAATTCATAACGAACCGCATTGAAGAAATTTCGTTGTTATATTTGCGTTTATACGGGTACAGGCGGTATTTCCTCGACAGCTTGTACGGCAAACGGCGTATGTAAATTTATTAACATTAATGTGCTGCGTGTTGCCGTTACGGTTAATCGAAGGCATACTATTAATCGTACAATTGCGCTATTTCAACGTTAAACTTGAGTTCCGGTGACTTTTGCTGGTTCGCGAATACGTGTCAGATATGTTCGAAATCCACCTATCGACTCCATTATTGATTCGATCTGACGAGTTACGTAGAAATGTCGAATGACATGTTGAAATCTTATAGTAAGAAGAAACCGAGTTAGAATTGTCGTGAAATATAATCCGATATTATTAACGTGTTATTGCACCGTACATGATCGATATTTGCGACAAATACGATATTCGTCCTCTTGTTTCATATCATTGCGCCTGCACTCCTGAAGTTACACGTATACTTGCTTAAATACTAAAAGAAAAATATACTTGACGGAATTTCTGCTCACGAAATGGAACATTATGAAGATTAAGCGTGAAAGTTGCGTTCTTTTATCCTTCTCGTAGATATTTCAAAATGAAAACGAAGTAGATGTAACTCGAGAGATTACCGTAATGGCTATCCTACGTATTCTGCAAGTACCCATGGTCCGAATATTTACTGGTAATTTAGTTCTTCTCGTTTTGTAGGAGTACTTTGTATCTTGATGGGATTTTTTTTCGTTTCTCTTCTTTTTTATTAGCGTCGAGAAGGTTACATGATTGAGATGGTGGGTTGTAAGGCTAATTCTTGTAGGATTGATCTGTGATGAATGATGATTAATGCGCAAATGAAGAATGGAGTGATTATTTTTCAATTTTTTCATCAATGTATGGTCAAGTAAGGTAAAAATTACAATTTTCAAGATATTTTTAAAAATTTTGCCCAAAAATTACTGCTAGATGGCCATTGATCCCCCCACCCCCAAAAAATAAATTACTTTTTTTCGAGTTTATTGCAAAAATAGCAGCAATGGCTTAAGCAATGTTGAGAATTGGATATAATTTTCTTCAATAAAAAAAATCAAATTTGGTCTTATGAATCCATACTCAAGTTGAAAAATTGCAATTTATGTAGTTTTTTCAATTCTAATAACTAGGGCAAGTATATATAATTTTTTTTTTGGCAAAATATGCGCATATATATATGAATTTTAAAACGGTAAAATATGCAAAAAATACGCTCAAAAACACAAAATATGAAAAAATATGCAAACGCTGTAGTATAGGTTTCGGTGGGGGGCTAGCGACCTACATATTTTTGGATCTTGGAGAGTTATAAATTTGGATCTAAATAATTCAAAGTGATGATCATAACTTGGTGACGACTTTTTGCTTAGATTTTAGTTTTGGGTCGTGGGTGTCGCCACCAAACTCCTATCACTTGACTAAGGGAAAGGGTCCATGTTGGCTCCCTCCCCTCAGAGGATCACGGGATCCTCACGTACTACATCGGACACGTGTACGCCGCGATCACGAGAATAATTTTACGTAATAAAATAGTACTTACAGATTGTTAATTGAGTTGTAAACGCGGAACGATAAATCAAGCAAAAAAGTACTTACATAAGGAAATTGAAGGTGTTTAATTCATGGAATATTATTTACACGTCATGTATTGAACGAAAACGAGGTATAAAACTTAAGAGTTGAAGGCTTAGCAAAGTACGTAGTACGTACGTTGTATAAGACGTAATTTCATATAACAAGTAATAAGAATAAGTAACATCGATGGATCCATACGCTGGTACCTAGCGCAATATCTAGATCCCCTCCTAATTTAAATAAAACCGGTTTTATCTATTATACCGGGTCTTAACTGTACGTACGATCCTACCTATCTAGATTGGATCTACAAGATAGGTATCCCGATCCAATCCTACATTACAACGCAATATGGGTATCTATAGAAACGATTTTTTAAATGGAGTTCAGCTGTTGTGGTGTAAAGATCGATTTTACTAATGTAAACCTGAAATTGAAGAGAAAAAGGTGAAAAAATAACCAAAACTCGTCTTTTAATTATTTTTATTTATTCTCAAAGATAAGTAGATAAAAAGATAACGCAAGAAAAACACTTCAAATGGCTTAATCGACTTATCGACTCGTTTCAAAAATACAAACAAAAATTTTAAAACGATAAAAAAGTAACTAAAATTGTCCTTTAACATGAGAAAAACACTTCGAATCGCGTAATACAAAAAAAATACGAACTTACTATTTCGAAGAATAACACGCTACAATTAGGTGTTTTTTCAAATTTTCAAAAGTAAAACTCCTTCGATTATCCCTTAGAATGCTGTTAAATAAAGAATTGAATACATACGTTTTCTTCATGGTCATCACTTCGATTTTATATAATGCTTCATCTCCTTCTTGAAATTCGTGTAATACTTTCGATGGATATGGCTTATGGCTTTGCATTGGCTTTGCTAATACGTAGTCCCCGACTTCATACATCTTAAGAATCCAGAAAACAAAAACGTAATATTAGTAACTCAGTAATTTTATATCGAAACATGCCAAGTTTACGTACCTTCAACAAACGAACAAAGTTATTAAAAAAAAAAAACACTGAACAGATATAGATCCTAAGAATCCTGAAAATTCAAAATTTATTAAACAAAAAAGCATTGAACAGAAGATAAAATAAAAATTTTGAAAGACGAGAAATTTACTATCATCAAATTAACAGAAATCGAAATACATAAAATGTCAGCCGAGCAGAACCGCATGTCTGTGACTCCGCCATGAACCATCGCTTCAACACCGGTGTAGTATCAACGATACACGCTAATAGAGTGCTATACACACTACACATACACTTGTTTTGAAATGTGTAGCGTAATAGTGTATAAACTACACACTTTTCTTTAAGTGTATAGCGAATACACTACATAAATTATACACTACATTTGTAGCGTATCAGTCATATTCTTCAGGAGAAGTGTATACAATGCTGGGTTGTGAAGGGTGGTCGGGTTAGCCAAGTACCAAAAATCGAAATTTTGAACGGGGGCCGATGAAAATTTTTCCTTCGGTATACGGGCACGTGGGCACGTCAAAAGCACGTACGAATTTTTTCGACTTTCAATTTCAAAAATTATACCAAGGGAAGATTAGAGTGAGTAAGAAAATACATAGTTTCAACGTATGTCCAGCATAACAGTAAGTAAAGCCAGAGTATAGACTAAGGATTAACATAGGACGAATCAGGAAAGAGTATTCCAATCAAGTGCAACTGGACTAGGCATTACTAAGAGAGGCAACAAAGCTGGATGAAGGTATCAGATGTAAAGAAAGTTAAATACAAATGCCCAAAATGGAAATATATAAAGACTTTATTATAATTAAAAAAAAAAAACGATTCAAAATGATTTATACTGCGTGCGGTTCTCCGAATTGGATTATGATCGCGTAGCGTCACGTGAGTTACCTGGAATCAAAATGTCGCGTCTGAGTACTATACTCATACGTAACATTAACAACGTTATAGAAAACAAGCAGCGAATTAAGCATACCGTTCTCAGGCCCGGTATCCGACCGGTACCAACTCACCAGGGTACACCAACCTAGACCGCTTTACGCCTGTAGGTTGCCTGGTAGTGCCAGCCCCGAAGTTAGGTTCAGGCAGACTCGGCATGCTGTCCGGAGACTCGGCCGAGTACCCTTACCCCAACCGGATCCACATTGTCGCCTGGGTAGGATAACGTCTACCCTGCATAGTGGATTACCTGGTGCCTAAAATAGGCACCCGCCGGCAAGAACGTAAATACGCAAGCGTTAACATAAAATAGAAGCTGAGCAGTACTCAGTGATTGCTCACCAGGATTGTTTGGATTCAGGTGCGCGGCGCCACTTCACAAACAAACTTTTAACTTTATCAATCGTTAGACACCAAATGTCCAGTGAGCTCGCACATTAGCAGCTCGGAGGACCGATTAGGCTTTATCAGCCCAGCGCGCGCACCCGTCCACGAATTCGGCGAAAAGGACAGATTAAGTATAAGCAAAAGAAGAGAAGACAGAAAACATGATTACGCTCCCAGAACATAATTTTCAAAATTTTTCTTACACAGAAGATATACCGAAGGCAACAATGAAGTAGCATGTATGAATACATGTAAGCATACCTAAGTAAAGCATCTTTAGGTTGAATTAGCAAGTGTCAGGGGCTCACTACTAGTACAATTTCTGGATACCGAAGAATGTAAATCGAACATCTAATCTGCTCTAATTGCTCAAAACCTCGACACAGTAAACGCATTTCACAAAGACAATATATCCTATATTCCAACTCAAAATAGATGATTTTCAATGGATAAAAAAAAAAATACGACGAATCAAGCGTACAACAGTGGCGGCGATGATAGGGCTTGCGTTAACCGAGATGAGAAAAAAGGAGCGGAACGTTGGCTGTAGGCATTTGATATTATTAAATTTCTATCGGGAACGCGTCGAAACGGAAATAATTTTCTATAAAAATGATCGAATGAAGAACAAACGATGTAGCGTAAGAAGTGAAATAAGAATAACAAAGGGAAATAAGATGAAAAATTTCTGCAAATCTTTTTTCTGGTTTTTTCCATTTTTCGTTTTTTTTTTCTTCTCCGAGAAAACACAAGTATCGTTACTGTTCTAATATATATATATAGAAGAGTGTACGAGAGAGAAAAAAGGGACGACAACGAGAACAGCGATAATCAAATAGATTCACTCTTCAATATTTGAATTGGATAGAAGCCAAACGTATAACTGCCACCATAAAGTTAGTCGTTTTCCGCGAATAGTCCGTTTTAACCCGCTCGCGTATTAGCAATGTCTACGCAATCTTAGAGCAAGTTGCCAAACCACGGTCAAGTTAGCTTAAGCCATTACACTGGTATAGGGTACGTAGAAAATTGGCAAACGTGGAATTTATTATTTTTCGTTAGCAAAAAATGACAGAACAAGGTAATTAAAGTTGTGCACCGGCGATGATTTACCTTTACCTTTTAATGAGCGATTTATTCGCGCATAAAAGTTTTGTTGGCCGGTGAACATTATTGATTTTTCAATCGGGGTTATTTTTAGGGTTTTTTGAAAGGATGGGCGTTTAATGCGGCTGTACATTCCGATGGCGGCGACATACGTGATGGCTTTTAAATTGGAAATTTCCTGCGTATAATGGTTTACTATACGTAGATTTCAGCCAAATGTATAAGGTTTCGGTTCATATGCGTTTTGAAACGTTTGTTAAACGTTTTAGCAAAAACGCCAAACGAATGAATTTATTGCCGAGGAGCCGTAACCGCAAAAGCTCCGATCCGAAGAAATACACACCGTGTTTGTGGACTTTTCAAACATGGCGCAAATCGTATTGAACGAGATGGTCAAATTTACGAGATGAACGGAAATGGAAAAATGATGCGTGATTCTTTTCTTCGGGTTTTATCGTCACGTAGGTGGATAGGTGGATAGGTGGATATGTAGGATGAAAGGAATAATCTACGAGATGCAAATTTCCTAACGAAGAGGGATCCGCTTCTTTACCTTTCATTTTGATATAAAGGTATTCGAAATTTATTATGAGTGACGTACAAATTCAATTTGTATTCCTTTTTGACTCGCGAGATAAATTCGTTAATTTTAGCGCCAACTCGATAATATGATTTTTGAAAATTCATCCAACTCTATATCAATTGTTCGTACGTGTAACAGAAAATCACCTGAGGCAGTGGCGAATTACCTACGACCTGGGTTTTCGGTCGTTTTGAAAGTCCAAGCTGAAATTGCCTGTTGAACGGTTATTAAATTGTTTTCGCTGTTTCGAAATTCGCGGTTTATCACGATGCTTTTTCAATCGCAATTTACACGTAGAGCCTCGAGATCTATGTAAACGATGAATATTTCTCGAGTACGGAATTACAAAGACGAGAGTATAGTTGAATTTGTAAAAGTTCGCGAAAGCGTTTAGAATTTTTCTAAAAAGTTTCTCTGCGGAGCGTGCATAGAGTTGAGTAAAACACGTCATGGTTTAAAAGTCGAAGCAAACATTTTCGTATTGATATGCGCGATTATTATTGTTTAAAAGTGTAAGAACATATATTGATGTGAAACGCTGAAAAACGTACTGAATAAAAATATCGAAAAAAAGAAATATATTCCAAGTGTTAACCTTAGAAAAAAACTTTTAAGTACGTGGTGTTATATAGAAGTTCGCAAGGGAGAGAAATCATCTCACGTATTCGCCATTTCTCGGCCATATCTGCGCAATTTTTGCGCGCTAGTTTGATTCAATTAACGCAACGTGTGTTGCAGATGAGTGAGGATAGGCGTGCACACGCATTAGGGAAATGGTATATACGAGTACAGAAGAACATTAGGAATAGATTACAAGAACTGTTTTATCGCACTAAAAGATCAAATTATCGCTGAAGTTATAACAACTCAGTTTTCGGGGGTAATAACTAACACTAATCATCGTCGTAAGGAGATCTTTCGTAGGTCGTCAGGGGACGCGGTGCAGTGAACGTATAGCTGTGTGGAAGCCAGAAACGACGGTGAAATTAAGAACGTTGAGATATAGCTGTTATCTTAGGCTCTATCGCTACACCGTGTTTGCAAAATCCGCATTATACTTTGCGGATTCGGCGAGATGTATTTTCGAGTTGTTTCGGTTTTATTTCGTCCTACATCGGAGAATCCAACGATAGCAGTTTGAAGATACAGTGTGTTTCAATAGCTGCTCTTTTTCAGTGTGTTTTCGTGGGTTGAGAAAAGCACCGCAATGATCCGCACTTGGCGTTGGAAGTCTACTGTATTGGCAACACTGATGGAATATGTGACGTCATGTATTTTTTTTCCACTAAGCATACAATATGTTCATTTTTTTACAAGTTAAATTGTTTCATAATTTTAAAAAAAAGTGAAATTACTATATTTACAGTAGAAACGGTAAATTACTTTAATTTACAGTAAAAACATCGTGATCAGCGACCTCAAATTAGTCGAAAACGACGCTAATACAAAAACAAAATTTTTGGGACCGGGAGGCACTCGGGCTCCCCTTCTCCCCCTCCCCTCGTGGAGCTATGAATTTTTGAAGTTGACTGGTAAATTTTTATCGCGATGAAATTTTAATATTCTGATGAGTGTTTCTGGAGGGGGGAAGACCGTCCTGTTGAATGCCGCAAACCTCACCTCTCTATCTAACATAATTAAAAAGTTGTGGTCGTCCAAAAATTGAAAATTGCAAAAATTGACATAATTTTAAAAAGTTTTGGAAATTTTAATTTTTATAACTTTTGATCTAATTAAGATAGAAAGATGAGATTTGCGGCATTGGAAAGATCAGACTTTTTTCTTCTAAAAACAATTATTAAATTCATATGTTATGAGAAGAAATTTTTGAATAATTCAATAAAAATGATGAAAATTTCACAGTTTTAAACGCGTTTTCATCATTAATTTGCCATTTACACCCTTGAATATTAACCTAACACAAAAATCATCCTCACTAGAATATTCTAGATGAAATTATCTTTCTCCCAGAACAAACCGCAAATTTCTATCTATTTTAGTAATTGAGGTATAATTATTCAAAATCAGTTAACAAAAATGAAAAAAAAAATTTTGAAAGAGTATACCGCTGCTCCTGCGGTTCGGGGGTTAGGCAAACATGCATACATAGACTCAGTTTATGTTGCACAGTTTCTGGGTTGAAGGCCTTACTTCTACTCCGGAACACCCTGTATTCACATTCAGCACCGAAGCAAGCCGCTGCAGTCACTAGCTGCCCTCAAGAATTACAAAGTTGCTTCTTTTCGTAGTAAAAATTATGAAATTGATTTTACATAAATACAGATGTTTTTAAGCGTGACGAAAATTCGAACACTCGAATAAAAAACCGCAACGTCATTTCTCCGCGAAGTAAATTATACAAAGACGTGTTTGCATTAAGACGAAAAAGCCAACTAGATTGATTATTTCGTGGCACGTTATACCTCTCGTACACTCGGTCGTAATCAGTTTCGACGCGTGTAACGATTTATTATGCGAGATATTCGCGAAAAATACCTTACTGACAGCTGTTTCTCGCTATTTTCGTTTAGCAAAGAAGACGACGTAACGCGAGTAATGGGTACACGGAAATGGTATTTTCATCGTTTATGCTAAGATCGTTTGAAAAATCGTGCGAAAGAATCGCTGCGAGTTACAAAGTATCCATCGCGATGTGGCTGAAGGAATCGGTGAGATTTGATTCGTAAATGTAAAATTGCCCTTTTTCCTTTCACTCGAGATTCATAAAACGTTGGTAGGGGAAAAAGACGCTATATTAGGGTAACAATGGTAGACGTGGAGATGAAACGATGGTAAATTTTTTGGTACTTGTGACAGCTCAATCAAGATATGACAAATAATACTTACTGTTGTATTCACGTCAACGTTTGCGCAACTTTTAACGCATTTTTTTTCGACGCTTGTTCCGTCGCTGGATATTGAAAAAATAATGAAGTAATGGGATTCGCCGGGCTGGAAAATGCGGAATGTATTTTTTACGCGGTAAATTTCGGCGGAGTCGACGTATTCACGTCTGTTTTTGAGATGGTATTTTTCTGTATGTGCGGTAATGGAAATATACTAAATGGAAGCGGATTCTTCGTTGATGGTGTTTTTTAACGTGTTTCCTTCGATGTGCACACGTTGTAGGCGTGTGAACGTAATTTTTTGATGGCGAATTTATCAAGTAAATCGTAAGGCGTTTTTTTCAGCATTTGAAATTTTATTTAGGGTAGGTAAGGGTTTGTAAGATCGCGTACACGGTGGTGAACCAAATTGGCCGATTTTTTGGTATGTCGTAGTCAACACCCTTGGGCTCTACATATCAAAATTTTAGTCATTTCGACTCATTACAGGCGACTAAGTGAATTTTTTCACCAAGTGATCAAAATTTAACGTTCGAAAAAATGGATCTGTGAGATCGCGGAATAGTTGACGTTGAAACTTTCCAGGGAAGTGTTCATTGGATCAGTTATAAATGTATTCTTTTATTTTCAAACATTACCGATAGTCACATATTTTGATAGCAAATTAAAACAAAAAACTAATAGGTGGTGCTTCTAGTGTTGCTCCAGTGGCAACCACACACCTTCATAAATACGTTGTCGAAGCTAAACCAGTTTTTCCAACTTGTAAATTTTCTCAACTTATGAGTAAAAAATTCCCACACGTGTTGCATCTTACTGTGGATAAGCCTCTGGTTAAATTTTCGTTGAAACCGCAACAAAACATGAAGAACAAAATGGCCAAGACTTTCCAGCATCACTATCGGCCATAAACTCAGCATATCTTAGATTTAGTACATACAAGCATGCTGGTACATTGGTGACATGTACGAAGAGCATCAATTACGTCATCTCTTGGGTACTATTAAAAGTTTTACGAATTAATTAGGGCAACGGACGTGTATAAGGAGAAAAACGAGCTGAAAAATATCGCCGAGAATACTCGTTAAAGGCGGACTTTTATGCACGGAGTAGACATTGATGTGAAAAAATCGCTACCTTAAAAGTCCTCCCGAACTGTCATAAAGATCGAATTTATACGCTGCAACGTTCCCAATTGACACATATTTCCTTAACATGACACGATTTCCAATGTCTACAGTCGTAAAATTCGCTATCGCGAAACTATTTTTCGAGACGTTTGAGCCCATTAAAGAAAACAAATCTAAAAACTTTCAAACACGAAATAGGGACATCGGTGCGTGTAACGAATCTCACTACTTTTTTTTACTTTTTCTCGTACTTCTTTCGTATATTTTTATATGGTGAAAATGGTGTAAGGATATGTTTTTTTCCACGCGTATGTAACATATTACGCGATCGTGTTTCTTTTCTCTGGAGATATTAAAAGAGTTTTTCACGTCTTTATATGCTTTGTATTTTATATTTATAAAACTCGCGGGAAAAATTTGATTTTTTGCGCGGAGAAATTTTTTGTAGCGAGAAAATTGCGACGACGTGTGTGAAATACATCCGAACTAATGTGATTATGAATTTTTTTTTACGCGAATAGCTCAAAAGAGAAGAAAAAGGGCGAAGAAAGGTTAAACGCCATGAGATCGAGTATGAGATTAAAGAAACGTAGGTACTCGTTGGTTTGAATAAACGATGAAGAGGTCTAAACATGGGTTTAATATTTGTAATATAAAAGTGATTTTAAGCCTTTGTTCGAAGATTTGTTAACACAGTAAACGGTGAAAAATATAGATGCGTCTCTCATGTAACCAACGACCATGTGTAAATTAGATCGTGTTTGTACGACAACCTGTTTTTGTCGACGACAAAATGCTGCAAATTTATACGCTCAAATTGTGGTGCTTTTTGTATATTTTTCTTGGGCTTGTACCAAAAAAAATTACGATACACATGAACAAACCAGCAAAAAATGAAATATTACCTGCACTTCTTTTCGAATACATTTCCCTGTAAGAAATACATTCGTGCATGGATGCGTTTTTACGAATCATATCGTCGATGATTTATTGAAAACGAAGAACAATGCAAATATTAAAGCCTGATTCGTCCGGTAACCGCGTATTTTGTTGGGAAAAATTGTCGAAAAATTATCCAACTTGAATATGTTTGAATTATGAATTACCGGAGAAATATTTACGGTATTCGAGGAATTATATTTCATATGATTTAAATACGATTTTATGCTGTTGTTGTGGGCTACCGCTGCAGTTTAAATAATTTAATACGAATTATCACGAATGAACTTGGTTTAAAATGATTTATTCGGAATCACATATAAGTCACAAAACAATCGCTTTTAGACTGAAATTCAGTCATAAAGGTAACGTTAAATTTTGGGTGTAATTTCAGCTAGCCCCCTCTCCCCGTTTTTTCTTCCTTTTATATTATTTGCCCCCTTATATGTTTCCCTTCCTCTATGCGTTTTTCCCTTTCCCACTAAAAATGATGAATTATGAATTAAGCATGGATCTACGAAGTGTTTCACTAATTTTCGATTCGTTCACAATACAATGTACAGTCTTAATCTTACCAGCTGCAACATTATATCTTTGTAAACCAGTTGAGTGATCTTTGACTATAGCTTCTTCTTGTTTCAATAAATCAGCCGAAGATGTTGTTTCATCAGCGTATAGTAAATCTAGCAACTCATTCGCCTTGCTGATCGAAGCTGTTAGACAAATAACACAACCGATTTGCTATAAATGAATTATTTGGGGTTGCGATAAATGTAGCAATTTTTTTCACCTGGGATTAAAAATTGCTAGAGAATATTTTTCTTGGTTTTGCTGAAGTAGTCAAATGACGAATTTGTCTGTGCATCGTTTCTTATGCTGCTTTTCCCGAAATTCTTCATGTTTGGTTCTTTTATACCGATTTCTTCGTCTTCTTGCAATCTCTACAATATTTGTGTATTATCTAATAACTCATTAAAAATTGAATTTTCAAAAGAAACGAGATTTTTCTTCGTACCAACTCTCCTATGTTGTTAAACGTTATCTAAAGAACGTAAAACCGCATCCAGCTTCGAGTGACTTTTCGGTATTTCACGTTGCACTGCCTACAAGCAGTAATATTTTTTGTTTACAATATAATTTCGCCATCTATAATACTATCAACAGCAGTTGCGTTGTTTTATCTTTTCATTTCTTTAAGTGCTCGCATAATAAGGATATAAAGAATTTATGCTGCTGGTTCTTTGGATCTCGCGATGATTTTGCCAACTATTAAAAGAAATGCTATATTGAATGTAAAATGGGTGTGTCGGTCTAGAACAACGGCAATTATTACTAAGCCTTTAATTTTTGCTTGAACGAAAAAAAAAGCCATAATTTTCGAGCTATTTAGTAACTACATAGATACGCGGTGTAGTTCGGATTTTATTGTTTTATTGATGCGAGAATTCCGAAAACGTGGCGGTTCGACGATGAAGTTGGAACGTGGTTCCACGATGACGCTCGGCTAATCGTATTCGTTCATTTTTCCCTCACTGTGTATCGCTTCTCGATTATTTGTTTGTGTTATGGTAATTGTAATTTGTTTGCGAAGAAAAATCACCGCTGGAAAACACCGTCTGAGTTTTAACCATCGCGATATATTTGAACGAGGGTAATATAAGTGTATTCAAGTGTCATCGTAAGTGTGCTTTTATTTGTTTGGGAATGTAACGAAAAGTTGTTAAGTTTGTGGCGTAACGTGATGCTGGATGGGTTCTGGAGATGTGATTGAATGAAATTAACACTTTAATTGTATTTGTATAAGTAGTATGTGGGTCATTTTGGAACAGCCTGAGTGGTAGACGTTCTCGTGGTAGCTCACGGGACACCGCTTTCATCGAGCTTTGTTAGGAAAATTAGGAAAGAAGTCGGAAGACGAAAAATGATGATTTAATCAGTTTCGTTACGACGGGACCATTGTTATGGTGGGTTGCATAACCACTGGAATTTCTGTAACTGCCCAGGGAAATTAAGCATTTGTCAAAATGATCGGCATGAAAAGATAAATTGAAAAAAATTACGAATTGACGAAAAACTTCTCTTATGAGCAATCATTCTGATGAGTGTTTCTGGAGGGGGGAAGACCGTTTTGTTGAATGCCACAAACCTCACCTCTCTATCTCACATAGTTAAAAAGTTGTGGTCGTCCAAAAATTGAAAATTGCAAAAATTGACATAATTTTAAAAAGTTTTGAAAATTTTAATTTTTATAACTTTTGATCTGATTAAGATAGAAAGATGAGGTTTGCGGCATTGCAAAGATCAAACTTTTTTCTTCCAAAAACAATTATTAAAGTCATATGTTATAAGAAGAAATTTTTGAATAATTCAATAAAAATGATAAAAATTTCACTATTTGAAACGCGTTTTCTTCTTTAATTTGCCATTTACACCCTTGAATATTAACCTAACACAAAAATCATCCACATTAGAATATTCTAGATAAAATTATCTTTCTCCCAGAACAAACCGCAAATTTCTATCTATTTTAGTAATTGAGGTATAATTATTCAAAATCAGTTAACAAAAATGAAAAAAATTTTTTTTTGAAAGAGTATACCGCTGCTTCTGCGGTTCGGGGGTTAGGCAAACATGCATACATAGACTCAGTTTATGTTGCACAGTTTCTAGGTTGAAGGCCTTACTTCTACCCCGGAACACCCTGTATGTATTATACAATTTTAATTTTCCTGGATGGTTTAAGGGATTATAGTGCTATTTCTGCAATAATGGGTTATGCAACTCAATATACCTGTAGTTCCTTCTCAATGGAATATTTCGTCTCTTCAACACTCCCCTTCGAAATATTGAATGAACGCGATCTCTCGTGAAGCTCCACGAGGTTGTAAATTTGTCGTATCCTACGATGCCCTAAAATGGAAAGATGGTGGTCTAGATTGTTCGCTTTTTTTACCAAGTTTCAGGATACTTGGAAAAGGACATGTAACCGTCTTGATTACAAGATACTCAGAACATGAAAAAGAAGTTTCCGAAATTACAAGTTTTCCAATTCTATAAAATACGAATGTTCGTAGCAAAAAATTCGTTAGAATATTCGACGAATAATATTTATATGAAAGTTATTTGTCCTCGAAGTACGTTAAAATGTACGAGGGCGTGCGTCGAACAATACGATACGACATTAAATGGGAAATTTTTCAAAAGACGAACTACAATAGAAGATTGGGAAAATTTTAACGCAAAAGTTACCGAGAATTTATAAAATTGGCATTGTACGTAAATTTTCGACTTACTGTTATTTTGTATTCTAATGGTGATCGTGTTAAGAAAAGGGTTTGGAAATAGAGAAGATGCTAAAAGGCGAAGGCGTGGCTGACTGCGTAAGTTTCGGGCGGGTACAAGATGATGGAAAATTTCACATAGCGTTGGAATTAATAATGGTAATAATGTAATAATATAATGTTCTCGAGCTACGTTGGTCTCTTTACGTGGTAATTTCTTTCAACGCGATAACCTCCTTTATTGTGGAAACTATAACAAAGTATCTCGGTTTCGCGTGCGAATCGTTGTGTGTGTAATCGAAGAGGTGATATTTGTAGAAATTGGCTTCGTGTTCGATGAAAATAGCGTATTGTTGAACTTGAAAGACTCACCCACTCGAAGAAGAATGGCGCTTTTTAACAGGATGTATATGTCTCGGCATCGTGCGAAAATCTTGAATTGGGGAAGAGAAACGAGAATGAAAAAGTTGATATATCAAGGGCATATATACGTGAGACGAGTTAAATGCGCGAGCCTCTTTATAATAGTCATAAAGACGATATATACACGAGGAACACCTTGTATTTACGCGAACGTCGCTCATAAGTCGTCGAATTAATCGCCTTTTTTTTTCTTCTTCCTCTGCGTACACGTGAAAATCGCACCGTAAAGTTATAGACGTATAGCGTGCTATTTCTACACGACGAGCATCCATTTCATCTGTTTTTTATAGCTTCCGCGCGATTTCGTTTAATGGAGCCGTTATTGTAATAACAATTACAAAGCGCACCAATCGTGTACGCTGGCCTTCTGCGAATGAAATACACAAAAGAATAGGTCCAAATGGAGAGCTTTTAAATGTCGATAGCAATTATCGAACCATTAATAATTGCGGCTCGTCATAAAAGCTATCGTCGCGCTTTTTAATGGAACAGATGTTTCCATGTTCGAGGCGAATTCTTCAACGAATTAAGAGCTCGGATTTAAAGAGCAAAAAAAAACCACGCCGATCCTATGCAATTTCAATGAAGTCTGGGAACTTTTTGAAAGCTTTAGTCGTGTCGTATTCGTCGGCAAAAATCTTCGATGTTTATTGGCCGATATCTAACTCGTTACGAGTTTTAATTATTTATTCGAATTTATGTCTGTTTAACGCGTCAAAGGAGTTTCTTCGTCTTATTATTTAATTCCTTTTTTACTCCATTATTTAAACTGTATATGTTGCGAGTTTTCTTGCAGAATGTTTAATTTCGTTAAATATGTGAACAGAAGTTTGAAAGTTACGTTCAAGATGTCATAGTTCTTATTGATTTTTTTTTCAACGAATTATTTTATTATGTTCAAGCCAAATAATCAACTCGTTCTCCCCTCCACTTTTTTCATTTCATTCCAACGCGTTTCAAAATTTTACCCGTTATCTCGTTGCATTGTACAATGTGTTGAAAGATTTCGATCTGGAAAGCTCGTCTAGACATAAATACGTAGAAATTTCCGTAACGTATATCATCTTCGGACAGTTATGCAACCATGTGGTACATGTTCGTGACAACATCGTATATATATAAAAATAATATACAGCGTGCCAACAAATGGTAAACTTTTAGTAACATTTTTCTCAACATCTATCGCGCAATAACGACGCATACAGCCACCTCGAGAGCACTGACCCGAGTTATATGAAAAATTTCGCAACAAAAACTCCCGACACTTTTTGGAAACTCAGCCGCAGCTAAAACGGATGTTGTCTTAAATTTTAATGAAGGCGATGTGCCGACGAAAAGTTGCGCGATTTAACTTTTTGATGTTTTTGTTGCAACGACGTTGAATCCCGAGTAATTTTCAATTACATATTCCTACAACGGTAGGTAAACATGCAGAAGTAGTAAAAAGATGGAAGTTTGTATGAGAATATATCGAACGAATGGTGGCTTGCGTTTATAAAATTCAAAAACCTTGATAAATGTTTCGCGATTAAATTAATTATGAATTAACTCGGCGGATGTTTACATAACGAGATTTTATACGATGTCGTTTCTAAGTTTTAGCCTAGTTGTTGCTGGTATTTGCACGCTCTCTTATAGATTATTCACTCGAGAAAAAGATGTTAGCTCGTGTGTACATGTTGATTTAGTATCGTACGTGTACGGATTTCGAAATTGGGAAATTTTTCAAGAAAAATTTTCTAGTATTGGTTTAAACGTTGCAATTGGTTCTAGATTTGTAACTAAATGTAGGATCAAAACTACCTAACAATAGTCAACTTCAGAGAAATATTTTTGGGACACGTTACAATGTCAAAAAAGGATCACAAAAGGAAGTGGATACGTCCATTACCTAATTTAGCTCAACGTTGGCATATCACAGTTGTACATCGCGAATTATTCGCGTGAAAATTCACTAATAAGTTCTCCCCTTTCAGGAAATTTTTCACTCTAATGCGAACTGCATTAAGTTATTTTGTTAAGTATATTACGTAAATGTGGTAGAAATGGTGTTTCGTTAAAGCAACGTATAAATTTTACTACGAGTAAAGGACGGGTACGCGGATGTGCAAAAACAAGACATACGTTTTGTGGAGCACTTTAGTGGTGTGATTTAACGTTGCCAGACAGATTTACGAAAATTAACGCGTTTTGTTTGTACGTGTCTCCATTCGAATTCTCTTCGCGTTTTGGAAAAAAAAAACGTCCTAATCAACCGAAAAAGTACCATGTTTTATTGCGGTGCTCGAAAAATATTTTCTGTTGTCCCCTTCGTAATTTGTTGATCAGGCTTTCTGACATTTTCAGGGTATCTAAGTGGCAGTGAAGGTTGTGAAAAAGTAATGACTTGAAAAATATATGTATTATAAAAGTTGTAATTTTCACAATAGATTATCAGGGTGTTTAACAGGTAATGGAAGCAGCCGTAATAGTCAACACAAACTAATTCGAAAGGTGCCTTACTAAGCAGTGGATTTAATGAGCCTTGTAATGGAGTACGTTGTTTCTTGGCGGTTTGACATTCAATGCAACCTTAAGAGCTCACAGCCCCCTGCACCAAAAAATTGGAAAAACTGAAACAACTCTATTGCGCAATGCTCCTAGAAAAAATTTTAATTGTTTTCAAGGCACGTGCATAAAAAAGTCCAAATTGCCTCTGACAAGTTATTAAATCTACTTATTGTGAAAAATTAATTTCGAGATTTAAAATACGAAAATTTTTCAAAACGTCACATCGAGCCAAATGTTGTTTGCAGATATCAAAAAAACCGTTGACAGTAACGAATTGTCGTCGGCAATCGCATTTGAAAAAATTAAAATATATCCTTCTTTATCGCTGTCTCTAAAGAAAGGTGTATACAAAAAAGAAAAATATAAATAAAGATCGTTAGATAGTTGTTCGAGGAAAGGGATGCATGGAAGATGTAAGTAAAGCTACGTTATATATATCCAAGATGAACGCAGATCGAAGGGGTATTTTGTAGAAACGCAAAAGGAAAAAAAAGTAACACAAATTACACCCTGTTTACCTTTTTAATTCGTGTAGTGAAATGAAAACAAGACTAAAAGAATACTCGGAAAATTGGATTTTTGATTTAACACAATACTGGCGGCGATGCTAGAAGAGAGATGTAAATCTGCGAGAAGCGTTGAAAAAATTGGTATTTTTGTTGTACTACTACATTTCTAACAGTAGTTTGCGAAACGTGAAAGAAAGGGAACTTTTTATCAATGTCATTCATCTTAACATTCGTTTTACTTACTCGTCGTGTTATTTTGAAATATTATTTCTTGCTGGTACGGATTATATTACATAGGTATAGGTTATTTCCTCGTTTATATTAAAGTGAACATGTGTTTTAGTATAACAACTCTAAATTATGAGGTTTTGAATTTCTCTGTCGAACGCGTGTCGAATATTTTCCATCTTTTTGACTTTTTGAAAGTCATCTTGCGAAATATTTTCTGTAAAGGTTTTCTTCATGTTGATGTGAGTATTTCTTCGCGAGAAATTTTCCTGCGTTTAAGGTAAAAGTACTGGTGTGCCCAGCGACCTACTTATCTGGTCTGGATCTATGGGGTAGGTATCCTGTTCGATCCTATTCTATATTACATATTGAAACGACAAGGTACACGATATATACTATGAAAACTTAATTTTAATGTCCCATCCAGGTGTTGATGGCGGCAAGATGTGACACGTGATGAGCGCAACGTAAGCCGTCTCCACGACGCATGAGCTTACGTTGGCTTGATGATCGTCTCCGGAACAGTTCATGATTTTAAATAAATGCATATTATATTTACAAAAATAAAACAAAAATAATAATATTAAAAAAAATACAGAAATTTGAATATACATACACACATAAACAGTAAACACTCTGAAACTCATGGTTTCAGGACCGAAAAATGGTAACTCTACTGCGTAGGACCAAACTGAGGTAATTGTTTACATCTCTGTTTCCCAATCGCGAACCCGGTCACCTCCTTCGGAGATCTCGCGGCGTTCGATTATACGCGCGCGGGCGAATTCACGTCTCGGTTTCCCGATCAGCTTCCTGATCGCGAACCCGGTTCTCGCGGCGTTCGATTATGCGCGCGCGGGCGACAGCGGCCTGCTCGCGAACGGATTGCGCATGGGCAACAGCGAACGCGGACGCCACGAGTTCATGAAGAAACCGGCCGAGACTCCTGTTGGTAGGATGGTTAAACAGAACGCGGCAGTTTTCCACGTACGCGCGGCTCGCGCGTGGAACGGTGAATATTTCCCGAGCGTAGAGGTATGACCACTCTCGCAGTCTATACCCCTGACACTCGAGGAAATCATTCCTCGCGGCGCGAGCACGCGGCTGACCAGGATATTCAATCACTGGTAATACGATGATTTCTTGGGACGACGGCTTCGAAAAGCGCGTCCAATACAGCATTAATGCCGTTGAGCAAAAATTGCTCGGTCTGACTCTCGCGAGAGTCGCGGTCACCGAACGCTACGATTACTCGTGTTGGTAGCGGCGCATATCGTCGAATGATAGACGCAAACGGCGCCATGGCCATCTCCCGGTTATAGTAATGGGAGCTCATGAATGCGTTGTAGAACGCGTTCGTACGCGAGTTGATCGCTGCTGATAGAATTTGGTAGGCATAACCATCTCCTATCGTTAAAAATTCGTTGGTGAAAAACACCAAGTGGTCATACAGCGCGGCCTGCTGGAAATGTTGCGGGCAACGAGTTCCAAACACAGTCGGATGCATGAAGTCTGGCGTCGAGGACACCAGATGAACCAAAGTGAATTCTCAGTTACTGGAACTGTCATTTTGACGTAAAGGCGGCGGTGAACGGTGATCAGTGGGCGCAATGCCACGACCACGACCGAGACCATATTGGTATGGAGAGTGACGACCAGCCGAGGCTAAGGTCGCACGACGCTCCAGAGCGGTTGCTGTACGTGAAGCACGCGCCTAGGCGGGCTTCACGGCAAAAAAAAATTAAAGAAAAAAGACAAAAAAAAAAAGAACTTATGAATTATTATAAAGAGAGAGAGAGAGAGAGAGAGAGAGAGAAAAAAACAAAACAAATGGGTCTACCAAAAAGGTAGGGAATGAAAGTTACAAAACAAAAAAAAAAACAACAAAATATCAAATTAAATTTAACAAATGAATAGTTAATTTACATACAGTAAAAAGTGGCGGAAAAACGTAACAAACCAAGACACTATACGCTAATAAATATTAACAAAAAAAAATGAATAAAATAAAAAAAAAGAACAAAAGTTGTAAATACTGAAATATAAGCAAAAGCAAAAATTATCTAAAAACACAGTTCATGGGAAATGACAGAAGAAGTAATAATGAAGCAACAAAAAGCGTAAACTTTTTCACCATCAGTTAGAATTGAATATTAATAAATCAGTATTCTTTAATAAAATAAAATATATCAGTTATCCCCGACACTTCAACAACTAGTCACGTATATTTATTTATTTATCGAATACATCAACATCATAATCATAGCAACAACGCAACCACGTATTTCTACTATATCTATAACTCCAATACTTAGAAAGTTTAGCAGATTACGTTTATCATCAATCACTTCCCCCGCAACGATCAAATCATTATACAAATCTTCATATCGAACTATGAAATCTTCGACGGTTTCATTTTCCCCGATTTTAATAAGCGAAAACCTACGCGTTAATGATAAAATATTGTTCAACGACACATTACTTTTCAATCGTATCAATCTTTGAAAGATATTCTTCGCAGAATTTTCATGTGCCACCAGTCTTTTGTTTGATTCGCTGAGCCTAGATAATAAGTAACTCGACACCATCCCTTGAACTCTATTTTTAACTTCATCGTCCAAAGCAACATAACGTTCGTTTTCCTCGATTACGTAAAATAAATCTTGTGATTTAAGTTCGTTCACTACAATCGTCTTCCATATGCTAAAAGAAGAATTTTCGTTTAATATAGATGGTAAATTATTTAAATTTTTTATACCCTGTTGACTTTTAATTAGGTCCTCCAACATCTCAATTTTTCGAGATAATGTATCCACTGTATTACTCGTATTCGTATCGTTATTATGAACTTCCGCAACGGCAATAATATTATTTGTCGACGTCGAATCGGAATCGACATTCCTTCTACGAGTTGGAGCCATTACGTAGTATTCACGCTCTGCTACCAAGTTAGAATTGAATATTAATAAATCAGTATTCTTTAATAAAATAAAATATATCAGTTATCCCCGACACTTCAACAACTAGTCACATATATTTATTTATTTATCGAATACATCAACATCATAATCATAGCAACAACGCAACCACGTATTTCTACTATATCTATAACTCCAATACCATCTACGCTGGCGAACAGTTTCCCGCCACCCACCCTAACGATTCGTAAATCAACGAATCGATAGGCCGATCACCGATTCCGCGCCCCCTCCATTTATTTAATGGGGCACGCAACCGGTCCACGACTGTAAAGGCGGCGGAAAACTACCCGTCAACGCCACCAATGCCGTTTTTACGCACAGCACGGTGCTTCGAGTCCGACGGTTACCGGCATCGGCGTCGGAACCGGACTCGGGAGCCGGATTAGACTCTCGCCGAAGCGGGAATGCCTAGCGGCAGTCTCGCGCATGGCGGCGTGCGATTTCCCTGGATCAACTGTGCGACAGAGCTAGCCGAAGCTCCGACTGAGTCGCTGTGGTCGCCGGCCTGCGCCGGGAGATTCGAACGGAGAACGACCTCCATCGACACACCATACCTGGCTACCACTAAATTATAAATTTCAGCGGCGCGTTCAAGACTGCAATGAGCAGTCAGGGCAAACTCTGGGTAGCTTTGTACTACCCGACTACAAAGACTAGCGTATTCATTGCGAAACGCTGTCGCCTCTACTTACGCAGGCTGTGGAATACTCCCACTCTCGCTCCCCAGTGTTACCACTAAGGCGCGAGGGCTATGTCCCACCGTGACATTTCATATGGGCACTCCATGGTCGATCCTCTCAAAATCCCTTTTCCATTTTCCGTGGTTGTCGTCATGGTGAACATTCGCGATTCGAGCTGGCTTGCCAAAAGTTCGTATTCCGCATACGAGTCGAGTAGAACATAGCGATGTCCACTGGCACATCTTACAACGACCTGAAATTTAGTTTTCAACTTAGGATTAAGGATTAAGGATTATGATGCCAAAGAACCCAGGATACCTATATCTATCTACTATCTAGACATCTTAATTCTATTTTAGATTATTACAACTTAAACATATTATGCGAGACAACTTAGCTATTAAGTTTTAATTTCACGCGCGATCTACTTACAAATCTTAACATTACAAATATGTATTAGTAAAAATTGCTCGACTTGGATCCCTTTTTAGATATAGTTTATAGTAGTTCGGTTTGATTTCTTGCTCTACGATGTAAGGTCCATTATAATCGATTATGGAATTGTAGGCTTCCGGGCTTATAATAGAAATATTCGCGATTAGGTAGAACGCGCCTAATGATAGCGCGTACTTGAACGATCGTACTAGAACGGCGTCGTAACGGGTAACGCACGTACTTATGGCGGGGTGGTAGCAAGAACGATCGGGCCGATCGTACTACGAACGGCGTAGAAACGCGCGTACTTTTAGCGGATTCGAATAACGATAAAAAAACAATAAAACGAGTCGCCAATCGGATAAGCGAGATAGAGAGGCAGGTGTTTCTAAGAGAACCGATTTTCTCACTATGGTAGTACCGTGTAGATATACTCTTACGTTTACGTTATGTTTGAAAAAAAAAACCCTACAGAATAATCAAAATATTGTCATAGATGTTCGACAAATAAACGTTTAAAAAATCCATATCTATGTGATACAGGAAACCGAAATTTTAAAAGGAATATTCTCCCGCACGCAGATGACAATTACAAATATAGAGTTAAAAAATTAGCAGACGTTGCAGAAAAACGTTTTCTCATTTTCTTAGAAAATTAATTACGCGGAAAAATCTGCGGAACAAATGGATATCATTGTCCTTTATTAAAGATAAGAAAGAGATGAAAATATTTAATTAAAACAGTACCATTAAATTTTTGTTTACAAAGTACCCTAGTGCGGGAGGAGTAGAGGTAAAGAAAGGGTAAAAATTGCCTTTGTTTATTTCTATTTAATTAAACTCGTTTAACGAATTTTATTTGAAACGTGTCATCATCGGTTTTCCACGTTTACCGGAGCCCGAAGAAGAAACGAGTAGATGGCACAAAAGGTTGAAATTTTCTCGCGTAAATCAAATTACACGTGTGCCAAAGACGTATTGGTCGTATGGTGTAATTTCATTAAAACACCGAGACTCGTGCATGTGTGGGTGTAATATTGGCAGTTTAATTTTACAGATTAAATCAATGCGTAAAGTTTGACAACTCTGTAAGTAGGACGCGATAAATTCTTCCAAATGGAACATGTATCGAATAAATGAGAATTTTCCCAAAAGGATTACGCCTTTATACGAGCCATTGTTTGTATGACATTACAAAACGAAAAATTAATAAAATTATCAAGAGTTGTACATTTGGTGGTACCAGACGGTTCTTAGTATACATGAGGAACTCTGTTCAAAAGGATAAAAATCACACGCTTGGAACTCTAATCCTGTGTATCACGCAGATGTGCAAAACTTGGTAGTTAATTTTTACAAGTATCTGTCAAATGTGCGCAGGATGAATGATTAATTCGTCTATGGAACTTGAATACCAAGTCTTAACCATGTTGGCTTCCTATTGCCGAGTATTCGCGTTACAATGCAAACTAGGTACCTGTATGTAGGTTGTAAATTACTTTTTTCTATCCCGAGCGAATTCGACGTATTTTGGTATTCACGTCGAGGTAATTTCTCCATCGTTGAGCGTGCTTTCTTGCATTTTGTTTGCGAGAAGGTTCATTCTTTAGATTTACAGGTTGAATATGTTTTTCGATGTAATTATCAGCTATTCGATGGTAGAAATTTATCAAAGGGTCGTGCGGCCGAAGACGTATAAATACGCTTTCAAGTAGCCAACCTATGCTCGACTATAATAAGGGAAATAATTGACTAACGGTAGCCCTATTTAGCTATTATTGGAGGTAAAGTCGAAGCCGCATTGCTAAGGCTAGTCCACATGTACACAACGTCGAAATACACCAGTACAGACCTCAGTAACCGCAAATGATAACGAGAAACACAACTAAGAGGCGCGTCAAATTGGCGAAACGGGTGACTAAGGTTTAGAGAAGTGTAAAGGGTGACTATACAACGCAACATACGATATAATGGTAAATTAATGAACGGTATCGTATACTAGGTTTAGGATAAAGTGCTGCCCGAATGTTATCGAAGAAAAGCCATTGTAAATGTTATTAAATAACGACTTTGTAATGGATCAAATGGCGAAAAGTAAAGTAACCCGAGTGAAATTCACGCCATTCGTTTTTCCTCTATCTCACCGTGTACCCCGAGATGAGGAGTTTCTTACGAATTGTAACATATGCCGTGGAAAGCTCAGTTGGGGTGAAATTTAGGGTGTTTTTTTTCTCCTCGACATTTCAACGGTTGTAATCATCGCCGGCAATTATAATTTGTCGGAGCGATAAAATTAATGGATACTCGCGACGAAAACGAAGCGGTTTTCTATCATGGATATTTATTATCGCGCGTGGTTCGAACTCTCGCGATGAATATGAAATGAATTGCGTCGTGTGCTCGAAAAGCGAGGCCAGTTTCGAATATAAATTCGAAGGAATCTCAAATACTCTAAACTTTTGTGTAATTTTTGGCCGTTGGATAAGAATACAATAAAGTTTCGCCGATAGGAGCATCTACATATGACGGGGGTGAATCAAAGAGAAAAATGTAAATTCTAAAAATTTCGCCTGCAATCGAAAAAACTTTGGCAGTCGAGTACGCGGCCATAAAAAAAACTATAAATTACTGTATTCACTTCGAAAAATGAACGCCGGGTTTTAAGGTTTTGGGAATATCTTTGTAAGTGAATAACCATCTTTGTTTAGCTTTCATCTTGAGCATATGAATAATCGAGAATTTTCCAGTGTTTTTCTTTTTCGAACATTCTTGGGTTTTTGTAACGTTGCCTTACCAGAGACCTGTCTGCGTTTGGTAATTTAACATGTGAAAGAAGGCCAGCCTTAGCTTGGATATTATTCGGGAAATTGTATTGAGCTATCACAGTACTTTTCTTAGATTTACTGTGGGTTCGTGGTGAATATGATGTTGATGGTAATGATTATTATGATTTTCTGTGTTCTTAAACCTCATCGAAGTACTCTCCTGTTACAAGAAATTGAAAAATAATACGATTTTTAATGGTTTTTTTATACATGTATAGTAGAAGTACTCATGTCATGGAAAAATCTAAAAAAATTGACAAGTCACCGTTAACTTGTTCATGTTTATATTTCTATCCTTGAAAATAGGAAAACTCCGAAGAAGAGGGAGCGCTGGAACGTGACGCGTTTTTAAAAGAACAACCTTCGTTCATATCCCGTCTACCTAACGAATGACTTTCACGTATACTTTTGCATATTTTTGCACTATCGAAGTATCTCTACAAGAAGAAAAACATTGTAAATCCTTCGCAAGTTTTTTTTTTCCTCGGCTGGAATTTCCAATAAAGCGGCTTAAGTCTTTTTGTTTAGCTTACAAGCTCGGACGGTGTGATGATTTTATACCCGTTGTGTTTTCGACGTCGATATGAATATTGTATTATGCATTGCTAAACTTTGCAAATTACGTGATTTTCTCGTTCATATGGGGAAGCATTCGTATCTCTTTGATTTACCATGCGGAATATTTTTGTAGGATTTGTCGAAGTAGGCGAATGTCTAGAGATGTTAGAGGTGGTTTGATGACAGCTAAATGCAGGAGACGTCTGCTTTTAAGGTGAATTTATAGATTTTTCTCTTATGTGCTCGTCGTGTTGAAGCGAGGAAGAGTAGTGGTCTTGGCGGATTTTTCTCCTTTAGAGTTTCCTCGCTTCTCTGATGTACGCGTTCTGATTTAAATATATTTTCTCAATGGCCATTTACGTCTAAGCCGACGAATAACAGACTGAAAATTCTAATTCATATATACCAAGAAATATATTTTACAAATCTAAAATATATAAATAATCAACACACCCACACACCCAAGGTCAATAATACAATTACCTCTAACTCTAAAGGTTAAAGTGTATCCAAGTGACTCAATTAAAATACTTTTCAAATAACAAATTCAATAATTCGGTAGCAATCGGAGTTGTAAATGGAATTTCTGGATTTTCCAAATCATTTAGAATACCTTTTATTGTTGGAATAGTTGCACTAATTGACGATTTTAGGAAGTGCCTGGAGTTCATCCACTGATAATGTAGGAAAAGATAGAGATTGCTTTATTTTCGGCTTAACTGCATGAATAATGTTGATTATTTCATTTATACGTTTTAACATGAAGTAGGTGGAATTCCAACGAGTCGACACTTCTTGAATGAGGTCAGTACATTTGAGATTGGCTTTTTTAAAATCTTTACGAAGCAATGCCATCGATTTACTGCTGCTGTTTGATAAAAAACACACGACAGTTTTATTAATCTTTATTGAACACTACTAAATGACCAAACGGTCTAAACATAACTGAGACACACGTTAACTTAGATATAAGTATATGCAGCTGTAAAGCCGACTCATTAACAAACTATATCATTCTCTACTCGCATATTTTCAACACTGTTGAAAAAAGCTACAATTTTTTTTACATTTCCAGATGAGCGAATAAGTAGACACAAGTTCAGGTGTAGGCTCATCTTCAAGTTCTACATTAAGAGCCCTGTAAGAAAAAAAAATTACACATTGATCATTGATTTGGTGCTTTATTCAACAAAAAAAAATGAAGATGAAAATAGAACGAAATTTTTTACTTTTCGACTTCATTAACCTCCACCTCAGTAAATCCGGCTCTATTTGAAGTATGATCAAAAGGAGTTTTTCTTGTATCATTTCTATTTGCATTAGCAGACTTGATTGGATTTTTCAAAAAATAACATGGAAAATACAACACTTGAAACACTAAAACATTAAAACACTAAATAAAACTAAAACAGAAAAAAATCAGACATCAATCCTCGATCTGTCGATCAAACTAAAGAAAAATAGCATCAAGCGCGTGTAATGTAAAGTGTAAATGTTTGAAAAGAAAATTAAATTTTTGACTTTTGAAGTCAACTTTTTCTTCCCCTTTGAATGGTTCGGGCATTGTGCAGAAGTGCATGTGCATATGCATATAAAAAAAAATTAGTACGGAGTCGTTTTTGTTGATATATATCGATAGGGAATTTTTATATAGATAATCAATAATTTTTTTTCTATCGATATTATATCGATATAGCTTATTGATATGACACCATTACTTTGAATGAAGTCGACAGACACTGAGTTCGCTTTCTTTGGGTTAAAGACCCTAAATTACCTCTTGAAAAATCTAATCTTATCGTTTATAGATTTGCTAGAGTTCCGCCTTTGGCTGCTGCTCTTATTGCGCCGGAGCCCATTCTGTTGACATTCCCCACCAGGTGCATCAGTGATGCTTCTCTTCTTATCCTGGTAATAGTTCTGTCGCTATGCCGCCATATTTCCGTGTGCTTTCTCGCGAAACGTTTTTCACACATTTTCCAAGAGAAGATAAACCTCTTCGTGAAGATAAACGCGGTAGATCTACTTAAATATATAGTTGAGAAAATGATAGTGCAGAAATATATGTTTAGAAATTGAAGAGAACAGATATCGTATTGTGGAGCGGTTTCGCGAAACAATACCTGCGGCCTTTCATTGTAACAGAATGAAGCCGACAGGCTATTGTTTTTAAATAAAAGTTTATTCCGTTCGTGTTCTCTCTTTCATCCCCTTGACGCGTTATTTTCTCGGATTCGTGAGCACGGTGTATTGTACGACGAATGTGATACGATTATGGATCGTGAATTTTCGCTATAATCACATCCGCAGCGACACCAGAATCTGTATTTTTACCCTTTTTATATTTTATAAGTTTCCGTATTGTTTTTTCTTCCCTTAGATATATTTCGCGATGTACGATAAATTTTTTGAAAAAATTTATAAAGGTATTAATGATTAGACCAAAAGTTGTCTCTTTGGTAGGAATACTTTGGTTTTCCAGTGATCTAGCGTTTGACACGATCTCATCTAGAAGCTTTTTGAACACCACGACGGTATTTCATTTTAAGGTAGTTTCAAATAATGAAAAAAAAATCAACGTTCTGCTAGTCACGTGCGATATACGCGAATATATCGCAGCGACGTTTTTATTTAACATCGATATCATTATTTAAGTTGAACGAATTCTTGTTTGGAATAGAAAAAGAGCAAGGAAAGTTACAAATGAACTCGAGAACAAATAAAGAAGTATATCGGAAGATTGTACAGCTCGACGATACACGTCTCAGTTCGGTAGGCGTAAAAGTTTGACATGCTAGTTTACACAAGCACGTTAGGAATTCGGTTGTGAGAAAAACGACAAATGAATGAATAAAAGGTAAAAATGCCAGGAATTTAGTCAATAAATCTCCGGCAAGTTGAATTGTTATACGGGTCGTGGAAAAAATGCCCTAACTAAATTTTTGCTAAAGGTGGACAGTAGGAACTAAATTCATACTTTTTCCTTATGTACTACCTCGTGACAACCAAGGAGTTCATCATGTACGAGACATTCTTGTGTTTTAATTAAAAGATCTAATATTGAAATTTTTCTTTTCGGTGTGTCCAATCTTGAAGTATTCATTTAATGTTGCGCAACATTAGAAATGAACCTTTTTAGGGAAGTAACATCATTGAAATACCTAAAGATATAAAAAAAACATTCTAGAAAGCCATCAAAAGCTTTGTGGCCGAAATACAAAATCACTCACGGCGAAACTTTTGAGCATTCGGCGGTTTGTTTTAAGGGCATATTTTTTTAATCGAAATATTTCCAGATGCTAAAAGGAAATCTCTGTAGTAGCCGTATTACTAATGAATGACAGTCTTCGGTAAATAGTAATCAAGGTTTCTGTTTGGTAGAATAAAAGGCCATTCGGTATTTGGCCCGGTTGCGAAAATGTAGTCTTGTTGAAACATTGATGTGTATTTCGTCGGCTTAATGTAACAACACATTAAAGCAAATTGAAATTTAATTAGTTACAGATTAATTTTCGCTACCGATGAATTTGCGGTAATTTTATCCAATAATCATACCAGGCTTTAAGTTTCAAACGAAACTCGACCCATCTTGAATTTTAAACTGGCCACAGATGGAGTTCGGTTTTAAGGGTTTCGCGGGTTTTTACGTTGCCCATTCGCAAATGAAGGAGCCTTTTTAATCACGTGTAATTGTTGTCTTAGTCATTTATTTGATAAGTTTTAGTTGGTATTAAGGACCTATTGCTTGGTTTTGTGAATTTGCTGAGAAATCGTGTGTTTTGTATTACCACGAAGATTCGTGGAAAAGTACTTTTTCGTGACCTTGAAAATGTGTTCTCGATATTTTCCAGTTTCCTAAAATGACTATCTATGTACTTTTTACATGAAAAGATGACTTGTTTGTATTCCTTTGACGGTGTGAATAATTTCCCGAAATTCTTTAATTAGACCACGCAAAATGAATTGCATCAATCCCTTCGGTATTTTGATACCTTGAATTTTCCTGGCACATCGTAACAATGGCGGAAATATCTCCGCAGTATGTTTTGTAAGTACACTAGTTCGATGAGTCGGTGAAAGGTTTTTATTGTCGAGTAAAGGTTTATTAGCCTTGTGGCACAATAAAGAAAGCACATCCGCATTGTGAAACTTTTTTATACATTTTTTGCGCAGTAGCTTTATTATGTGGGTGTACGGTTGGTGCATCTCAAAGAGCTTAAGAGCTTTTAACTAATTGATGAAAAGTTCAAAACGAAGTGGTGTATTTTTTGACGAATGTATTTCGTCGTCTTGTTACATTGTACTAGAATTAAGAGCAGATGAAGTTGGAAATTTCAGCGCTTTGTGAAGGCTCGACGGTATTCAACTCGACGTTTATTCGGTTTGTTGAAATTCCTGGATTGAAATGTTTATATTTATTCCATTGGCACGTAACCAATAAGCTATAATATTCTTATCAGGCTTTACCAACAGAATACGTGAAATTGAAACATCGATAGTTGAAATAGCAGCTATGTTTAATAAAGGAAATTGTAGACGAAAAATAACGACTATATGGTGATGGCGCTGTCAACACGCAACCCTCCTCTCGATGGTTAAATTTTTGATCTATTTAACCGGACGTCGACTGTATAGCGTGCGACAAGTCAATAAAATTTCGCTACTACGTATATATTTATCGGGTAGCCCGAAATAATTAGACTATTAAATCACGCGTGTTTAATACGAGGATTATTTAATGTTCATTTCGAGGGTAAAAGTGCCATCTGTATGTTTAGTTCAAGGCAAATATTTGATTTATCGAATATAAGCGTTGATAAATGGCTTAACGTTTAATATATCCATAAATTAGCCAAATCCTATTAACCCCTTTAATTACACGATATAAATATTTTTTCTTTCCCGAGCCCAAATAATTCCGCCTTTGTTTATCGTCAGATGGATTTTTATCGTGGTTTTATTTTTTCCAGTGTCGTTTGTCGAAACTGAAGCTGTTGCTGGAGGTGTAGCTATGTTGTCGTGTAACATAACTCCTCCGGTGGAAAATGATCTGGTTTATTTGGTAATTTGGTATAAAGAAGGATTGTCGTCGCCAATCTACAGGTAATAATTGTTTTTAATTTGATATTTTTAATTGTACGTATTTTTTAATTCTGGAAGTTGGATTAAGATCATGTTTTAATTTCATACCTAAAAAATTAATATTTTACAAAAATATTTGCTCAAAAGCATCACTCATGATCATGATATGTCACCGTAACAATGACCTATCATCTAAGACATATTATCATGATATGAAAATATTAAGATTATCACTCATGAGCATAACACGTCACCATAACAGCCGCGTGACGCTTTTTTGTAATGCTTTTTGATTTCGTGTGCCATAGTCAAGACATAAAAATTCAAATAAAATCGAAAACTGATCCTTTAGCACTCGCTTAAGCAAGGAAGAGGAACCCTATGTTCAATGGTGTATTTCATATTGCATACCCACCTCCCTAACAAGCAGATTTCCTAGCATTGAGTCGAATCATCTTTAATTATAATTTCCATCTCGTGACTGTTGTTTATTTAAAACTAAAACATGTCAGTGGACTCGGTGGTATTTTTTTATCAGTCTGGCTTCATTTCGAAAAAAAACGAGTTGTTTGTCTTAACGAGAATAATTAATTGTATGTATTTTTCTTTTTTCATCTTGACGCTTTAATTTGAAGGTTTCATTATCGAGGGGGTTTATTTTACGTTAAAGCGTTCTATATCATTGTTGTTTTTTTTCTCACAAGGTTTCAGTATATTTTATTCGATATTTACTCCCTCGTTTGTTTAAAACGAAGCTTTACATATTGATAAGTTGCGTACTTGAAATATTAAGGGTAACTTAGGTTCAAGGAATTTTACCAGGCGGAGTAAACATTTTTCACGAGAAAAATAACGTCAAGGAAACGAAAAATATTAAAAAGCTAATAGGAGTTTAGCATAAGAGGGATTTATGTTAATTATTTGAAAAATATCTTCGCTAAAATAAGAGCGAACTCGCTTTAATAAACGCCTCCGCAACGTGTATTCAACTTTTACTCGGGGCTAGGTTTTTTTTTAAGGATAGATTTGACGTAATGAATATTTTATTTTTGCGATCAAATTATCGAAATCAATTTTAGGGATTTTTTATCACGTCTTTTCGGTTTTTGTAAAAGAAAATTTAGATTTTGTGCAGTGGACCACTCTGATTAAAGAATTTTAATATGTGCGGTATTTTTGGAATAAATGTGATCTTAAGTACGTCTATATTTTTGTTTTCAATTTTCACCATTTGTAATGACTGGGATTTGTAGCAGTTCCGGGGAGAGGGGATTTTTTATATTTTTGAAAAATAATTTCACTTGAGATGAATTTTTTTCAAGTTGTGCCCTCGCAATCAGTCGATGTTGATATTGAATTTTCATTAATTCCTAACTTTAAATTTACGCTGAAACAAAATCCCCGAAATTTTGCATCTCGAATTATCAAAAAAAAAAGGCAATTTCTTTATCTCAAAAGGTACTCACTTGACTCAAGTGAACCGTGCAACAACCTCGTGACTACCGATCAAAGAAATAAGTTCCAGGGAGGCTGACGCATAAAGAAAGAGAATCAGTTTTTTAATTTGTAAATAAGAAATAAGTGTTTTTCGGAATTTAATTTGAAGATAACATTTTGAACTAGCTGTTGTAATGAAAATGTTAATTTTGTACTCGAATAACCCGCAGTACACTTTAGACGTTGCATAAGCATTTTCATTTAAAATACGAATATAACAAGCGTAAAACGGAAAGTAATTCTTTTACTTTGTACTTTGAAAATTTCTGTGCTCAAATTGAAACTCACTACGTATATAAAATTGCATCGTATACGGACGAATGAAAATCAATGGAGAAAAAATTAAACGAGCACGACTTACATTAGTGATGGAAATACTTTGACTGTCAACAAATTTAATTATTTTAAGTAGGTAGTATATTTTACTTAAGGTAAACGTTGCATGTACTTTTAAAACGTTGAAATTTATTACCATTATGTATGAAGTAAAACGCTGATGTTGCTCTTTATGAACTTTATCTGAATATAGTGTTGGGTAAATCTTATCGTTGGTTTTCAGAAAAGACTTAATGGAGAAATAGAAAATAAAATTTCTTAAAATATTCGCATTAAAGCGAATTATTATCGTGTAATGCTTATTTCGTGATATGTACTTATCGACAGTTATATTTCGGATGTTGCAGTTTTGACAGTCGAGATAAAACTTCCAAAGAAGGTTCTCATTGGTCGGATGACAAAACAGTCGGAGGACGAGTTTCTTTCGAATTGGGATCTGGAAAATATCCGGCTAGATTAACATTACAAAGTGTCCGAGATACGGATGGCGGTCTGTATAGATGTAGAGTGGATTTTAAGAAGTCTCCGACTAGAAATCATAATGTGAATTTAACGGTGATACGTAAGTATAATATTCGACTATAGAGGTTTCAATTTTGGTAATGAAATAATTCACCATAGTGGTTTTCATTAGCTGTAATTGTGTCGTTTTCAAGTTGGCGAAATTGTTATGGGATTTGAAAGCTGTTAGTAGTTGGTACAATAAGCGTAATAATTATATAAATTCGAGGTCCCGTTTGTGAAATAATTAAACAACACTCTTAACGTATTCATCTCTCGTTCAGCGGTTAGCAAATTCCGTATTGGAAAACGTTGCGGTGTAAGATCAACGTGCTATCTCGTTCTTTTAATACAAAAAGCCGCCGGTACCGTTGATTGCTGCGGAGAAGTTGAGGTATTTAGAGAAAAGGTTTCCTAAAACCGGCGCCGTTGGAACATAGGAACGTATCTGGTACGGCATTGTTTCGTTAATTGAATTACCACACCGTGTTTGCCAAATTACATCGAAACCGAGGTGGTTTTTTAATATTTACATTTACGTGCAATACTTATTACCATCGGAATACTTGCCCGGTTCCATAATTTTGCCACGAATGCGCACTTCCGCTTAATTTAGGCGTTCTTCTGAGATGAGTATCGACTTCCGTTTATTGGAAAGTATTCCTGTTTGTAATCGTAATTCACGGGAAAATTTTAATCAAGTTGTCGTTTTTTCTCGCTGCAAGATTTCGGGGATTTATGCCCAATGGATTATTTTTTGACGTCGTTTGTGGTGAAGTTGACGATGGGAGAAATTAACGTCGGAGTCATTTTGTTGAGGAAAGATGTGAAATTCCTCGAAATTGAATTCTTTTTTTTTATTTTTTGAAATCTTCGACGCTGTAGTGTTTTTTTTGACATTATCGGCCTTCTATGCGTCAAGCATTGTAATTTTAGGAAGCACAAAAAAAAAAACTACCAGTCGTTAAGGACAGGGAATCGAAATTTTACTCCGACCAATAGGTTGGATACTGAAAGTATCGGAATTTACTTTAGTCGGAAGTTGAATAGGAGTCGAACCAGGCGGTTTCCGATGTTCATTCGGAATATCAAATTTCGAATTCGTTGGTGGAGAAGGTAGATTGGCGTGTTCAACCACCACCACGTTTGGTTCAAGCGGATACGAAGGCGTTTTCGGTGAGAATTTCCCTTGGATTCTATCACCTTTGTTGTTTAATCCTGATTCATTCATTAGTCGAGTTAAATTATTCAATTCAGCGGTGAAATCAGGCGAAGTTATTTTTTTCATGAATTTTAAAGTACGCGCGTTTACTTGAACGTTGAACATTTTTTCCTCATCATCAGATGATGATAAACTACTCTTCGGATACAAATGCCAGTCTAGAGCTTCATTAGATAAATCAGTACGCAAAGCACCCTTTGGGCCGGAGACGTAGGTTACATCGCTTTGTATTTCACCCGACGCAGGTGAACCACCTGGACCTGAGTCGTTATTAGACGGATTTTCGCTTTGAATCAGGTCATTTTCGTTGTTCTGATTCCCAGGACCACTCTGATCGCCAGGAGGCGTACGACCAAGTCCCATTCTCGAGGTATTAGCACGATTATGATGTAGATCTCGTCTTGGATACTGCCCACGTCTATTTGGCAATAACCGTTTCGGAGTCGTTGGTTTTTTATATATCTTTTTATGGTGGAGAATGTCTCAGAAATAAATGCCAGATGCGCAAGCATCGCCAAAAGTAATTAATAAAAAAAAATCGAATAAAAACTAAATGAAAATAAAACATAAGTAAGGTAAAAACAATAGGTAAGAACCTATATATCCAGGAATAGGGTAACTAAACTTATTCCAAGTAGGTTATATCAAATAAAATATATGAAAAATTAATTCTTAATGAAGAATATTTACAAGAAAGGGGAATCAGACTCTATGGATAGAGTATCTCTTTTTAAACCAGCCGTCTACCAACTCCTAGGCATGGTATGGCCTCCTGGCCAATACCAGCCGACTTCCAGTGCTAGGGATTAATCCATCCTCTCCATTGATGAAACACAGCTGGATAAACTTCGAATAATTACGAGAAAATCAGGCGAAAATGAAATTAAATTTACATGATCACGAAAACGTATATATTCAACAAAATCAGGTATAGAAAATTATAAGACCGTGAACACAGAAAAATTACCAGTATATGTGAAAATAATTGAATTAACCTCCCGTACCTATTAGATAAGAAACCATCCGTCAGCCAATGTTGCCATTTCATTTGAAAAGGGGAAAAAATACCTCTATAGGTAGTCAATATGACAGCTGTTAGAGAAATGATTTTAATTTTTGTAAAAAAAAACTAGAATAATTTCAATCAAACTATCGACTCATTCTTATCACACATCAGTCTTGCATGGTGGAGATGATTATAAACACATTCTGATTGGTCGGAGTAAAATTCAGATTCTCTGTCCCTAACGTCTAAAAAAAAAATTCGTTAACAGATCATCGACTATTTTTTAGTTATTTATAAAAAAATATGTTCTAAGAAGACGTGCACGTAGTATGTACCACTTACGTACGCCATGAAAATCATTAAAACGCGGGGCAAAATGGATGTGCTTGGTGTAGCTAAAAACTACGACCTCAATTCATATCATTGTTATGTTGTTAAAAGTTACGCCCGGTGAAGTTTATTAACTTATAAAATGTTTAAAGGAGTAATTTCAGTTTCTGTATCCCTGCTTCTTTGAAATTCCGCGTAGCCGCGCGACGTCACCGTTTCGCGACGAAGAAAAAAGCAGAGGGGATGACAACGGCGACGAAATCTTCGCCAGTATTCTAGCGTAAATTTTAAACTTTTATACAATAGTCGAATAAAACGTTTTATAAACTGTATAACGTACTAAGATGGTAAAAGACGTACATGACAGTTCATATTCCGGTATTTCAAGATTAGTTAACCCGAATTCATTGTTTTGGAAATAAACTTTTCGAGGTTTAAATTTCTCATTGTGATACTTCTAAATCGTGTGGACGAAGCATGAGATCCGGGACGATCGAGCAACATTACGTTTATAAATGGTTCGAGTCGAGGAGAACTGTTGGATGGCAGCTTTGTCAGTGTAAAAGTTTATACGTTTTGAAACTGTATACTTTAACGTGTGGTTAGACATGCTTCGACTATATATGCTCGGTACGATTTAATGGATCATTGTTGCCGGAACGCGCTCGAGTTTACCCCAAGATTTAAATGGAAATGTTCAAGTGTGATCTTGGTTATGTTATTACGTCGCTCCGAGACGTGGAACAAGTAGGGTGAGCCATGGTATGAGGCGAGGTCGACTAGGGATTGCGTTAATTCAAGATGTAAACTAAATACCCCGCTTGGTGTTTTCAGTGACAACGTAATCGTAACGTATTAACGTATATTCCCGTGTAATTATTAATGACCGCAGTGAATGATTACGAGTAGCTTGCACGTTAAATGAATATAACAAAGGGTGTGATGTCAGAAATGCCAACTATCAGCATATCTCTATATCTCGTTTGATCCAAGAGCAACACTGATACGTAACTAATGACGTGGTCGGAGAGAAAGGGTGAACCCTCTGCTGAAAAAAAGTATCGAAAGAGAACCAGGTACGCTATGTTATCGGGGATAAGAAAAGGGAGAAAAGTAGGCGTATATTATCGACAAACCCACAAGCACAATACAGGGAAGAAAATTTTAACGCAAAATTTCTCACCCTTTTATGTAACAACAAACATCTCCATTAATATTCAAACCAGGTTCGTTATGGACATAGGCGATCGCTTATGCAAACTACTTTATCGTTTATGATACAACGTTAGCGTTGTTTCGACGCACAATTTCCCCCACCTCTACTCCCTTCCTGCGTCAAAGTAAGCGATACGAATAAGGGAATTTTGTTTATTAACGGTAGTCAAGTTAGATATTTTGAAAGGCTATTTCATTTGGGAATATATAAGTTCATTTCATTCGGCTTTTACCTACGTGTCGAATTAAAATTAACATCGAAGAGAACGCATTGCACGATTACGTAGTAAGTTGTGCACACTGCACATGAAGAAAAAACGCGGTTACGATTAGCGTGATGTGTACGTTTTATGTGTATGCGGAAATCACACAAATGTATGTTTTATTAAAATTGCGCTTTTCTTCGGTTATACGTTGTGATAAAAATTTTATACTTTTGTTTCGCCTTCGTGGTTTTATAACATCGAGAAAATATCACGAGTGTAAATGGAATCATTATATGGGAAATTTCGATTTTAAGCTTTATTCAGCTGCGGAGTTGAGAGTTTTTAACGATCGCGCGTATGCATTTGTGGTCATTTCAACGACCGGGTGGATTTTTTCATATGATGAATGGAAGTGAACGTTTTTATCGTACTGACTCAGGTTATTCTTCAACAAAATGTGAAATGAGCTGGGGAAAAATTTCCGTAAAAAAAGGAATTCCATAATATATTATCATCTTGACAATGGAAACATCTCATGGTGAAGGGTCTCGTTAGTAACGTACCATGGTGCACCAACGATTTCACGTAAGATGATGTCCTGCAATCGCTGAAGGATCCGAACGTTGGATTTGGCTGTACAGCCCGATATGGGGATCAAAAACATGTGATATAAAAGTCACAGAAAAATCTATATTAAGAATACGTAACTATAATGCTGGGTTTATTTACTAGGTAATCTAACTATGCATATCTTTCCAACAAAAAAATACTAAAAGTGTAATTACTTTAACGAAACGAATGTCAAACAAACTCGCATATTCTGATAATTAAAAAAACAACCATTTACGAGACAAGAAACATCGTCTCAGAAACCGGAACATACGCCAAGTGTAGAAAAGAAAAAAAAAGAAATCAAAGAACGCAAAACTTAAAATTAAGTTGTTCATTCAATGCGCAAAGTTCTTTTAAATTTATTCACGAAGTTTTATTCACAAAGTTTTATTCCATTTGATGGTTTCCTTTTGAAAAATTTATGTTTTGTATTTTGGCATTTCACCTTTTGCAATTAAACGTTAACTGATCTATAAGTACGATATTGGAAACATTTCTTTTTCGTCAAATGGGGAATCGGAAATTGTAAAAACTCATATCGTAAATTTCTCCGTTGAGAATTACGCAATAACATCGTGGTTACGATTGAGTATGTAATTAGTTAACAAGCGAACGTGAATATTATTTTTCTTTCGTATTGTCTGAATCAAAATTGAACTGATGGGGAATTTTTTCATCGATGAAAGCTTCAGTTTTCATAGAAATGTTAAAAACGCTTGATAATTCGAGTCACGTGTAACCACGAATACATACTGTGTACATTTATCATTACTTATGACGTTTTAGCCCATTGTAAAATATACGCTAACCGATGGAAATAAAACTGTGAAGTTGAATAAAATTCGGCCATAAAACCAGCTGAAATTGTATTTTTAGATACTATTTCGAGCGAGAAAAAATTGACAATTTTATACATCGTTTTTACTGATGGATATCAAAAGAAGTATAAATATGAAATTTCAAGGAGTTCGAATTTTCAAGTTTTTAATAAAAAGACGTATAATGTAATAAATTTTGTGTTCATTAAATACATTCATGCCGTAGAATACGTACAAATTGTGTGTATCTTGTATAAAATCTGATCAAGGTGATAATAAAGAAAATGTCCCTTGATTACCTTTTTGTACCAGTCTTGAGAAACGTTTGCCAGTTATGAAACTTTTTATCATTGGTTGAGAATTGCTCAATAAATTCAACAACATTTTGCTACATGTTTTTGGAAATATGTATTTCATTTATTCGTTCAACTTTACATTCCACGATACTATTGAAACAATGATCGATCGACGACTGCTAACGTTTATTTATTAATCGAACAAATGAACAGAAAACATATAGCACAAGAAGTGGGAGAAGTTGATATATTTTGCTTATTCAGCTTCTTCAACAGATACGAGTGCAAATTTTTCTAACGTTTCAAGTTTACTATTGAAGGTTTCAAACTGCGCTGGTTCACGATCGTGGCTAACAGTACTGGTACCTGGTGTTGATTGAAATTGTTTTGCCACTTCCGCTAGCAATTTTGTCGTCGACTCTTCATTTTGCTTTTGCTAAGCTTTGATCAGCTTATCCAGCTGCTCGGAATTCATTCTGGTACTTGATTATTACTGGTATTCGATGCAATTGATTCGCGACACTATTTTATCGACGTATCTCTGTTCGAATATTTAACCAACATTACTCGCAAAACACGCGTACTACATCATATTTTACATATTATTTCGATTTATCAATTCTCATCGCCAAATTGTAGTGTCTTGAAAAATATATATTTAATTTGATAACATAACATTATTAATAGAACAACAATCTTGGATGATGCAATAATTAATCATACAAAAAGGCACTATTTACACTAACGTAGTATAGGATAATAATTTATATGATACGGTCAATGTCCCTTTTTTGAAACAAGTGAAAAAAAGGACAAATTACAACAATTGTAAATCTACATTGAAATGATAATGACGCGAAGATGTAAAAACTAAGTTTAATTTCTGTATAATTACACGAGTCAGTAGGGTAGAAAACAAAATATACATCGCAAAGCGTAAAATATCCATTAACCATAATGATACTCGGTGAAATGTCGACAAAAACGAATCCCCGTTAAGAAATCTATTATCAGCTTATCCCGTTAAACTAGCGGAGCGAAGTAGCATCGTGTCACTCAAGCACACCAGCATGAAGTAGCTATGTAGCGTATGAAGCATGAAAATTTAACCATTTATTTCAGTACTTAGATGAGCAGTTGAGCACATTAGGTCATCGGTCTTTAGTAGTAACTCGCGAGTTTTCAAAGGATTTACCTCGGAGGTAGGTTTATCTGCGGAGATTTGATATTTATCGAGTTGAAAAATTTATGTGGGAGGGTTTTGATATAACTGTGTTTAATCGAGTGACTTGAGCTAAAGTTATATGTTAAATGAAACCTTATAAGTTTATTAAGGAAAAAGAAATCGCTAAAGTTTTAATGTTAGATGGTATTTGAGAAAGAATTTATATCTGAAGTGTATCGAATAAAGAAAAAAGGAAATCCTTATAGGTGACCCAACCGTAAGCGTGGGTATTTGATATGCATGGATATTTTGAAATAATTCCGAAACGATCTCACTGAATAAACTGTTTGTTTTTTCTCTTACGATTCCTCTTCGATTGAAATTATCACTCTGTAATTGATGTTAAAAAAAAATTGAAAAAAAAAAAGTTACATCATCCAAAAATATAACAAGTGTTACCAATCATCAAAACAAAATAATTTGGTTTAATTAAACCTAACCTATTTTAACTGCCTATCTAATTTTAACACTTCTCCTCAATTTTACCAAATCAATAAAAAAACAAATTAAAAAAAAAACAAAACAAAAATTACAGAGACAAACTTAATACCTAATACCTACGTCTTCTGAATTATTCTCTTCATCTTCGTTCTGATCAGGTTCCTCGCTGTCAGTCTCATTGGAATTATTGTTGTCGTTTTCGTTTGAACTATCTTGATCGCTTTCGTTTGAATTATCGCCGTTGCCATCGTTTGAATTATTGTCGTCAGCCTCGTTTGAATTATCCCTCGCCAAAATTTCGTTCAAATCTCCATCGATATCCTCAGAGTCAGAACTGTTCTCCGCCGCAACACTCTTTCCTGGCTATGCTTTCAACTTTTTTTTCCTCTGACGTGGCGTGCTGGTGTCAGCTCCTCTCATTTCTGATAGGAGATTAATCAATGATTGATCCATCGTTTGATTTATTACATTAGGAGTTCCTCTTTCTTATCTGGAACTAGAGAAAGGACAGACTCTGGATTAAATGGCACAATTCCGCATTGTTCACCTGCTCGCATTCGGCTACAAGAGCCACTTTCGTCTCCGTTTCTGTTTCAGCAACAGCCGCGTCCGCTTTCGGAGGATTTTTAGTGCCTGCAGCCCGAGCTGGATAAGGAGGTCTCCCATCAGCTATCCAACGACGACATCTTTTCAGCCAATGACCCTTATCATCACAATACTTGCACGTAATATTCGCATTTGACGACGATTTGTTTTGAGCATCAGTACTCGCACTGGTATTATTTGATTTAATACTGGTACCTGACGAATTTTTGCTAGCATTCGTTTTCGCGTTCGTATAAAATGCCTCACTGGACGACGATGGTTTTGATACCGTGGCGACATTTCGTTCGTGCATGACAAGCGAAGCACTGAGGTCTTCGATTTTCTTGTCAGCATTGGAATTCATGAGTAGGTAGCTCGATTTGAATGTTTGAAGTCGCGATGGTAAAATATACAATATTTTCGACACAAACAATAACTCAAGAAGCTGATCGACGGTTGATACTTTTCGACTTTCTAATCCAGCTTTGAAATCGCGATGCTGGTTTTTGACGCGCGTGAGTACAGCTGCGGCTTCTTCGTTCTCGTCCCAAGCTGTACTAAAGAAATTCAAACATTCACGAAATAACTGATCCTCCGCCTTGTCGTCGAATTCGGTCGTTAGGATTTTCCACGCCTCACAAGCGGTTAATCTGCCGGCGATACGACCGTGCAGTTCCTCAGAAACGCATTGAGAAATAACGATTTTCGCTTGGGCGGCGGCTTTGTTCCAAGCTTCGAATTTTTTAACTTCGTCGGTTGTCGATGTTTCGGTAATAACTGGACACTTACTGGTACCTTCGACGATTTTATCAGCGTTGTCCAGAGTGGCCAGTCTTGCGCGCCACATAAGGGCTTTATCCCCTTGATGAAGTCCATAATACGTAATTTATTTTATTATGGAGAAACGCGAACATTCATCAACCAAACAAAAAAAAACTTTCTGCGCAATGAGCGTTAGAGCCCATAACCTATTGAGTAACACGTTATTTTATACGAATTACGAATTTAATTGATAAGAACAGCAATAAAGAAGCGAAAAGTCACAGATGAAAAGAAAATTATAGAATTACATTTTTAACAAGATCTGATGCACGTGTAAATCTTGACGGTTTGCAATCGACAGCAAAACCTTCACTGTCGGCATTTTCGCTACTTGTGAGTAGAGCTCCTTCTCTACCATAGGCTCCTACTCGAAACCGCGAACAACCAGTCTGGCTCGATCGGTGCCATCCTGTTTCATTCTGCATACCCATTTTGAACGGATGACCGGTACGTTGGTGGGACGATCGAATAAGTCCCAAACGTTGTTTTTCCGCATCGATGCCAGTTCGACTTCCATGGACGGTTTCCATCTGTCAAACTCAAATTCGTTCATGATTGATGTGCACATGGCGTACTCGTCGCAAATTATGATAAAATAATTTGATTAAATTGAACCTAACCTATTTTAACTGCCTATCTAATTTTAACAATTGACTATTTCGCTGCTTAAAAGGGAACCTTCTTAGATTGCACTTTCAGAATTTGATGAAAATTGGCAGGATCGAAGTTAACATCAAGAAACCTCAAAGCCAAGTCACAAATTTCGACGACCAATTCTGCTATTCGGTCATCAAACATTTGGAAAACTCCGGCCTCTTCCAAATCACCTAAAATGAGGTGTATTATTCCGGTGATTTTGTTAGAATTGAGAAGCTCGGTTTCATGGATTCGCACTTTCTTCTCAATCTCTAAGCATATCTCGACCATCATCTCTCCCTGTATGAGTTTCCTTCGATTTTTAGGGGTTATTAGATCTGACTTATTGGAGGAATCTTTCAATTGTTCTACCTCCTTCATAGAAGCCAATTTTTTGTTCTCCATTTCTTTAGAATAAATCCAGCTATGTACGTACACCACAACATCTCGTTGGTATTCGTCCAATATCATGTCCAGTTCTGGAGTACCATAATTTATGATATCTGCAGCTTTTGACGAGTACAGCAATTCCTCATTATGCTGCGCATACACCGTACCACCAAAGGATATCGATTTAATATTAAGAATTTTTATATTTGAATCATTAGCTTTTTGGCTTACACGAATTCTCCATTTAACCAACGTTAAACTAATAACGATTAGCAGTCCACATACGTACTCGTAGTATATATATATGGTCTAAGGTTATGAGTAAACCACGTAGTCTTTAAAACGTGCTGGCTTCCGGTGCTCTCGTTGAACACGCCGTTCCGGGGCAGCATGTGCCTCGGCTGGAGCCTCTTCTGCTGGAACTACAGTTGGAGCTTCCTCCAGCTGCTCATTCTCCTGATTGGCTGGAATTACCACCGACTGGGGTATTTGAATAATTTTCTCGTCCGCGAATTGAACTCGGCGAGGTGGAGTCTTCATAATAGTGTCTGGTAACGGACTTGCCGAAGGTGTGTGAAGGAGTAGAAGGATCAAAATTCAAAAAAAAGTACCCTTTTTATAGCGAAGTTTTTCATTTCGATTTCTAATTTCTTTTTATCAATCTTCAGTAACATACTCGTATGAGTATAAATACAAGTAAGAAACATGGTTAAAAGGAGATTTACCAATTGAGAGAAGTACAAAATTCATTTACCAACTAAAAAGGGACAGAAAAAACCTTAAAAGAAAAACCAACGAAATTGATGTTTCGTTTACCCTTTCTACGTTGTACATTTTTTATACAACTTCGGGGCTCGTATACAAGTGCAAAAGGCCGTTGAAATAAAATTTTCTAAAACCGCCATTGTGTAGTAAAAAGCTTTAAAAACGAACAACAATATAGCTATAAAAAAAAACCAAGAAGAAAAACTTTATACCGATGAACGCTGTTGTGTGGGGTATGTGTGCAAAAGAACGTGGAAGAGTTTACACAGAAAAGTTTAAAAAGCAATCGTATACCACGCGTACACGTCCACTTTAGCCGAACAGATAGCAAGCAATTACAGTAAATCATTGTTAAAGAGAGATTCAATAAAAACTTAGGGGCGTCATCGTGCGCCCTTCCGTCGTTGCGATCACGGCCGCCGCCGTCGCCGAACGGTGAAGGCGCGCGCGGTCGTGAAATCTGTACGGTTCTCCGGTGGGGTTTTTCCGCGGCGACGGACCACTGGAAGAATAAACGCTTACATGAATTCATTCGGCAAGTTTAACCCCTTCAAAGGTGGCCGTTTTTCAGTGTAGCGATCTAGTCTAGGAAATAAGTAGCCGGCTTGATTCGATTTCGTATTCCCGATAGCGTCTTTTACCGAAGAATACCTTTTTGTGATTTTTACAAAGTTACGAAAAAAAGAGCCTTTCTATGTAAGCGCCTCTGTAAGCCGTTTAACTCGAAGAAAAATGTTCGGACGTGATAAAGCAACCGATTTCGTTATTAGAATCTTTATGAAAAGGATTCCGAATTCGTCTGGGATTAAGAGTAAAAAAAAAAAGAAAGAAAGGGGTAACGAAAAACGTGTTAAAACTGAAACAGGAGGAAGATTATTTTCGATATGACTGCTTCTTGCTAATACTGCTGATTTATTGAAGAATTTTCTTAATTTTTTGCTCCGTTTTCAATTTCTTTCTCCTTCATGTACCTTTTATTCTTTTATTTTTCGGCTGTTGTAAGAGGTTTCTCGTATTTTAGTTACAATTGTATCCAACCTGTGAAGAGTGGCGAGAGGTGGTTTTCATTTTTCAACGAATTTTTTTCTCCTTCGAAAGTCCTTCTTTTCATTTCTTATTAAAAGTCATCATTATTTTTCATTTGTCTATGCATCTTTTATGTTTCGGCGCTTTGTTTCGATCGTCGAGCGTACTTTTTCTTTCGCTCGTGCCGAAGGTTTGTTATTTGCGTAATTTGCGAGTTTTTTGCTCGATACGATGTAGAAATTCACGCTACAAAAGCCCGAATCGAGTTTTAATAAAATCTTATTATTTGGTAAATCTCAAAATCAAAACAGGTGAAGTAGATAATGGGACATTTGTTTTAGATGTTAGCGTGCGACGTAATTGTTAGGCCATTGCTGTCGTGTGAATTAAATTTTCAATGAATTGATACTGTAAAAGCTTTTACGCATTTTTATCACGCGATTACGTAATGGATAGTTTCTTAAGTACACGACCAAATGCAGAAATGTCACGAGAAGTAGCATTTGAAAATTTATCCCAAGCGAGTAATTAAATATTTATGATGATTTTTAAAATCGTGTTTCTTTAATATCGCCTTTAAACATAGCTTTTGTTTGCGTGTTACAGTTCCTCCTGATAGCTTAAGCGTGATCAACGAGAAAGGCGATCATATTCCAAATTATATACTCGGGCCGTATGCGGAAGGATCATCGGTTAATATTACTTGCATAGCCACCGGAGGTAGTATTTTAATATTTTGTTGGAAATTTACACCTTTAGTTAAGTAAAGGTTGGTGGAACATTTTATCGGTCATTTTATTAAGAGCCCTTCTCCATGAAAGGAAAAAGGCTGTAGAGCTAGAAAAGTGAAACTCATTGTTATTTGGGCATCCGCCTTTAAATGCTTTCTTTTTAATATTTTTTCCAAATCTGATGAAGAACGAGAAAGTAGACGAAAATTCAAACAAAATAATGTTTCCATACATTCGAGTAACTAACTTGTATTATAAGAAAATTGTAGGCTCTCGATTGTTTTCTCGAATTGAATAAACTAATCAATCAATTGCTACATAGAAGACCTTAGAGGAAATTTTCCCATTGATAATTCAATCCCACATGGCATGAATTTGGTTCTACCAACCTTTGACGAATCGTTATCCTTGATGTATAATTGATGGGATCGTTTTATAATTCGATTCAATTTTCAGGGAGGCCTTCGCCGAGAGTAACATGGTGGCAGGAGAACGCCTTATTAGACGAAACATTCGAAAAATTACCAAACCGACAAATACGTAATGTCCTTAGATTGGAGAAATTAGAAAGAAAACATTTGAACGCTGTGTTCACATGTCAAGCAAGTAATAACAACCTCGTAGCACCGATATCGAGCGCTGTTACGTTGGATTTGATATGTAAGTACAATACATTATTTACTGTAGCGAAAATAACAACGCCATTTTGTACAAAAAAAAAAAGATGCACAAATAATACGAAAAATGCGTTTATTCGATGTATCCACTCCGAGGCTGCGGAAAACACAAAGAAAAAGAATTACAAAGAAAATACCGAAAAAACAAGTTGAATTATTTGATAAAAGATCTTTTCATATTTTTGTTTTAACTCGAAATGAAATAAATAACAATGTTGTGAATTCAGTTCACGACGCGAAAAATAAGAAAGGAAACAGTTAACAGGCATTAAATGAATTAGTTTTGAACTTAGTGCGACCTAGCTCAAAAATAAATTACTTTGGGATGGCGAACAGATAGAAAATGGTGTCCTGAACTATTATACGTGTCGTACAACCACGTGCGTGAAAATATAATTTGAATAAAAATTGTGTAAATTTAATAATTCCGTGTTGCAACATTAAATGCAATAACTTGTTTTGGTGAAGAGGAAACCAAAACAAAGTTCGGTGTTCTTTTTGACCACGTATACACGCGGTTATAACTCAAATGTGTGTCTTCATTCATCATAAAGACCGCTAGTCGAAACGCATAAAGTTTTACGTAAATATTCAATAATACGGGCAAAAGCGTGGAAACGCCTTTTTGAAAAATCAAACAACCTTAACCAATTCATCGGCATATAGAACAAGTTCCCAAACGAAACCGCATTTTGTGGTAGTTTTTAATCAAATTGTTTTATCATTTGTTTCCCCGAAACGCGATTTCGGAAGCGTGTGAATGTCTAACTTGTTTAAATATAAACATTTACCCGCCAATTGTTAACGTTAGTTCGGGAAAGAAATAGATAAAATATTTGTTATATTTGTACCATTCGTTGTTGGGGTAGTTGTGGTTTTTTGCATTGAACTGTATGTATGGTTCGAGCTTTGAGGTGGATGTTGTATTTCATTGACGAGCTTTTCCGAATTTTTTCTGGTGTGGTCAGAACAAAAAAAAAATACAAAACTTTTGAAAAAAAATATTAGTTTTAGTATTTTGCATATTATTTGGTTCATCGATGGCCTCCTCAGGCTGCACATCGTTAGATATCCTCTGTTTCTTCTTCTTCATAAATTTGTCCAAAAAAAGTACATATATCGTCTTGAAACGTCCACGTACTTTTAGTCGTCGCTGTGAATGGCTTACAAAGAGGCAATTTTTGTGGGAATGATGATAGTAAGTCAAATTTACTTGGTAATTGAAAAATTTCTGAGGCCCAAGCATAGTTGTTCGATGTAGCGATGTTCATGTTCTTCAGAATGGAATTGTTGTATCGTGCATTTTGATAAGTACAGGCATAATAATATACAAAAGTTACACAGAGACGTAGCTACGCAATAAGATAAAGTATTCACATAGTGGGGGAAATACATGGTAAGGTAGGATATAATAGGAATCATTTTCAGTTGAGTCCGAATCGGAATCTGATTCGGATATGTTCTCATGTTGAGAATCTTCGTTCTTTTCAAATACCTTTGAACTTTCACTTTTACCTATAATGACTATTATTTGAAGAACGTGATTGGTTGGTTATGTTGAACTAAGCAGGCTCTTAGACCATCTTTGGATTCATCTATGTAAATTATTACAGGATCGGATAACGATATATACGTAACATTGACGTTGCTGCTAAAATATGACACCACCATTGTGCAACTTGCGTAACAAATTTGACACACAAAGCTTCACCGGTATCTTACATGTTCAATTGCCTCCACGTCGAAGATACTATTATAAAGTGTATCGACACGTTTAGACATACGGTGAATTTAAAATGCTTAGCTGTTGTAATTTTACAATACCCACTTGGAAATTATTACAAGAATGATGGGTAATAAAGAAGCCAATTTAGGAACTTTTCTGAACTGTTAAATGTTATTACAGATGGCAACTGAATACCAATGAACTATATCGAGGGCTTGTTAGCGGCGTTTCTGTTCTAACAAAACGCGAATAGGAAGTTACATCGGCGAAAGTAACATTAAAACGAAGCCGTGCTGCGGGTTTATAAAAATTTTTATGCCTCCGCCTTGTCCCGTATTCACACCGAGAATTGGTTCAAAGGCAAAAAGAAAAACTATTCCGGGGAACCACGCTTTGATTTATCATCGAGGTATCCGGCTTCCTGGGCTTGATCTAATTATATAGTTTTATACGATCTTCCATTTTCGTATATTGAAATTCTGTACACGATCGTTTCATTCCGTTCATTTTCATTGCCGTCTCGGGAAATTCTTTTTCTTTTTTTCTCTTCTTTTTTACGGATGTCGGAATGCTTTCTATAAATTAAACTTCATTATTTCTGAGTTTTTCTCCTTTTCAGGCTCGAACTGATAATGAAACGTGCGAATTGACCCGCGAATATTATATCGTTTCGGAAATGTTACGATTCATCGAGGTGTCCAGCGTTTTTTTTTCTCTCGTGAAACTAAAAAAACCTTTTGAATAGAATACAACCCCGAATGAACTTTTTTCATTTTACCTTCTCCTATGACAGTAAGAGCATCTCTTAAGGTTGTTTTCCTGCGAGAAGAGCTAATTTGATATTAGCTTTGGTACCTATAATTTTACTACATTAAAGCGAAACTCGTTTTTCACACTTACTACGGTAAAAATGTTATAAAAAGTTGGCTAGTTTTCAACTCTAGTAACCTTTTGTAAAATTAAACTACCTGGTTGTCTTAGTTCATTAAGTTTAATATCGAAACTCGAGATCATGTTATTTTTTTTTATGAAAATTATCGATATTCTTAGAGATGTTTCTTGTTTTATAAAAGGACACGATGATAATAGACGATAAGTTTTGATTATCTCGCTAAACGAGTACGTGTAGAAAGTTTAAAAGGTCTTCAACGAGGAAGAATTAAACTTATCAAAGTTTTCGAAATGTATTCGTAACCGCGATTATAATTAACGTGAAACTTTCCGCGCCCCTAAATTTTGAATATTTTCGTGGCGCTTTATTAACATATTTTTCATGTTGAGCGTTATATGTGGAATTCTCAGACCATTTGGGTAAAAAGCATATTTAGCCCGGAAATGTAGTTTTCCGTTGTTTTGTGCGATAACCTGTGTATGCGTGTTAATTATGTACGAATGCGGAGAAACGAGACGTTTAATTAATAAGCTTTAAGAAAATGCGTTTTTGGTTGAGCCTTACGTGAGTTCGAATTTTCTTATGATGTTCATCAAAGACTGGTTAATTTTGTTAACGAATTGCCTTTCTGTAATTTAGGCGCGTAATTAATTAAACCGTATTTGAGTTCGGTTCGACCAGTATCGGTGTTTCGTCTTTTTGATTGCGTGGGCAACGCTAAGATGGAAAATTTAGGTGTAAATTAGGACGGACATATTGTTTATGTAGGGGTATCAAAGATATCTGGGTTCTCATTGTAAACGTTGACGTGGGTACTTGAATCATTCATGCAGTGAGAGGGAATGTTTTCATGAGAAACACCGTACTTGGAAGGTATTAGGTATTTAATTCATTTTTTTAGGTTTTATCATTGCGTGTAATTGTTTTAGTAAAATTTGTGTGTTGTGATGTCTTCCTTGATGTACTCTTATTAAAGTATGTAGTTCTTTTGAAGAATGCACTTTTTCACAACATTGACAAAGTCATTTTTTGGAATGTTCTAGTTCCTCACTTCCTCTTCAAATTCCTTTTTTGTTTCTTTGGTGTAATGTACATACAAACGTATAGAAAAATGAACAATTCTATTTATTACCATGTACATCATATCAAGTGAACAAAACTGAATACTTATTATGTACAATAATAGCATACTCTAGCGGTATCTAACATTCTGATTCAATGGAACCAATTTAAGCAGCTCGTGCATAAAGACAGATCCTTCTAAATGCTTCAGCAAAATTTTTGGCAGGCTTATTGCCTCCCACATTTCATTCTAAATGACAAAACACAATGATATGCTGAGAAGTAACATAGTTTTTATTTCTTGGATTAACGTGCCATATTCAATTTAGTTTCATAAATCGTATTGCTCGATTTGAAAAAATGAATAATAAGTTCGTTGTGTTGTTGCTGTAAGCATACACTTTTTTACAAATCCTGCATCTCATTTGTGCTGCGGAAATTTTATCGAACAAGCGCCATGCTGATGATATGGTTGATGATCTAAATTTAGCAACAAAAATATAGATAAAATTTCAACTATGGTGTGAGAAATAAAAATAATAACTCACTGAGAACATTGAGAACTGTTGGTCTCATTTGACGAGGATTCGGTTAATTTAGACTGATCATTTTTGGAGGATTGAATGTCAGCATCATTACCAGTCGACAAAGAAGGATTAGCAGTTTGGTCACGAGTTCGAGAAAGCAGTGCTGTGGTAATCTTGGATTGTATCAAAGTTTTCGACGTTTTTGTATGAAAATTGGGAACAGGGTTCGGCGGATTATCAACATCAACGACTGGAGGATCGTCCACATCGCTTTCTTCTAATTCGGATTCGGTACGAAAGCATGAGACAAATGGACGAGCCAACTTTCTTGCCATGCTATGAAATTTAAAATGCAAAATCAACAATTTGCAATACTCGTTCCATCTTTTTACTTTTAAGAATACAAAATTTCAGAATCGAGAACCCATGGATCGTGGTCACAACCATATTACATATACTGAAACTTACCTCGCAGTAGAAGAACGTGTTTTATTGGAAGTGGAAGAACAAGAAAAAGTCGAACAATCTTCACCTTCTTGTTCAAGAAGTCGCTGTTTTTTCTCTTCATGTTTATGTTTCTTAAATCGTTTCATTTTGTCGAACTTTTGAAAATTAAATCAAAAAATCAAATTCATCAAAATCGATCTGAAACGTGCTCGTGCACGTAGAGTTGTGGAACAAGCAATCAAGCATGAAACCGAAACGTACAATCGTGCATTCACAGATAAACTTAAACTGATAATTTGAAACCAAACTATGAAAATGAAACAATCACTTCAGGCAAGCGCGGGCATCGAGCATGAGCAACCGGTAAAAAATCGCAGAGAAGTGAGAAAAAATTACACATTACACTACACTACACTTAGACTTACACTTCAACGTCTTCAACTTCACACTCACAGTTCAGGTTCAGACACTCCACTCAAGACAAGACAGGATTAAATATCAACAAATTGAACGAAACACTGATTCGAGAAGGATCCGAGATTCGACCAATCACTTCAGACGTTCAGACTTAAGTTCAGTCACAGATGCAATGTATTGTAATATGATGTAATTCGATTTCAGAAAAAAAAGTGAGAAGTTTTGTTAAAATAATCGATTATTAAAACCAAATAATCGATTATTACGATTAATCGCTAGTTTTAAAATAATCGATTACGTTCGATTATAATTGGTCGATTAATCGATTATTCGACTAATCGATTTAAAATCGCCCAACGCTAATGGCCGCCAAACAGAAATTCTGCGGTTAAAGTGGGGATGTTTTCAATCCAAATAGACTGATATTCATGTTAAATGAAAAATATGAAAAAAAAAAAATATATATATACATAATTTTTTCATGACATCATAACACGTCGTAGATAGCAAGTCATTGTCATGGTCATGAGTGAAAATCTGGATATTTTCATGTCGTCATAACATACCATAGGTGACACGTTGTCAGTGACATGTAGTGTCAAATGACGTCGTTCGTTGAATATCATTGTCGCGAAGCAACATGAAAATGTCACACTGTTGTGGACTTGTACGCAAGCTGATGCTTTATGGTTTTTTTCTAATTTTTGGAAATGCCGTGCGTTTTACTATATTCACCTTCGCATACATTATGAAACTTTCGTTAAAAATTTATTTACATCCTCCTTCCCCTCCTCAGGTGATCTGAAAATATTTATAGCGCAAATAAAAACTAAGTACGTTTTCTTACTCTCACAGGTTACTCAATAACGTATCTGAACAGATGGGTAATAAAACTGAAAATTTAGAGCATTTGCGCAAACAAATTACCAAAGCTCCAGCACCTTTCGTATTTCACCTGAATGAAAATGAATAAATAACCAAAATAAATAGCTTATAAAAATTCGAAAAGAAAAATGTGGAATTTTTTAATAACATTCAAATGTATACATTTTCAATTTCGTTTCATTACTTCGGTGTGGAAAATACGAGAAAGGAAAAAAAGCATTTTATTTCCAGGTTATTTTTTCGTTAAAGCAACAAACGACATTAAGGGGAATAGCGATGGCAGTTACTATGCACAACGTGAGCGAGAAGTTGTGATTTTGTTTTTCATTCGTCTCGCATCGTAACCTCCATTTGATACCAAGGAGCTGCACTGAGTTGCAATTTCAGCGCGGATTGATGTCTCGAGTTTATATTGCACTCTCAGGGTTATAAATGTTCGGTGACGAGTTCAACGTAGTTCTCAGTGGTGAGTTTGTATTAAAATTGACAAATTCATTGGTTAATAGGTACCTTTCGTTTGGTGCGGTTTATTCGATTGAGCAAAAATGGTTGATGATATAAACAATGCGCTATTGTAGAAAATATATAAATTTTTATTTGAATTTCCAATTTTAACGAAACGATGGGTAATTTATTCCGGTGTACCAAGGTACAAATACACAATGGAAACAACGTGGCTGATATTTTTGTTGTGATAACTACGCGCACCACGACAAGCTTGAAAAACTCGCCGACGCCGACGTCGGAAAAATGAGAGAGAATAAACAGAAATAAATTTAATTAAGTAGCGTTCATTGTTCGGTTTTGAAAAATGAAAATACGAGGTAGATTGCGTCTAAGCGAAAATGTATTTCTTAGGCGGTAAAAGTTTAAATAACGTTGTCAGGAAAAGTGTCATCGAAAGTATCCGCTTAATAAAACCGTCAACGCATGATACGATCAAAAGACTTAATAAATTGCGAAAAGTCCTACCTATCAATTTACATGACAAATGAATGACGTGCTTTTATTGTATAGTCTGTTAATAAAGCGGTCATGAGCAAGGGAAGTCGATCGATTAAAGATATACGACATTTGGCGTATCTATCCACCGACGTAACGTTTTCTTAACGTTGTCACGAGCTCGGTGAATTGTCGGTGACGAGCGTTTGCGTTGCATATTGTTACAAACGAATGGTGTAAATTGCTCCGGTGGCTGAACATTAGCGCAAAAAGTGGGAATAAAACAGATATCTCTCAGAAGTCCCTTTATCTTTATTCTCGAAATTAAACTTTCCGAACACGTAACGGCCACGAAAATCGGCCAACGCTCCAGAGCTTCGGATTGCGAGTTCTCATGATTTGTTACTCGGTTCGTTGTTGAACCACTTACTGAAATGGCTTTTTACTTTTTGGGGCGACGAAAACTGTACGATACGATGATAAAATTCCGACTCGGAAAGACTAAAGCTTTAATGTTGTTAAATCCTCGAATGCCGCAACGGGCTGGTGTATAAACTTACTAATAACTTGTCAGCAACTTAAATGGCCCAACAATCAACTAGTTGGAGAACTTTATCGTGAATTTAACAGTTGCCGAGAAAATTTCATTTCACGAAGCCTTCGAGGGATCGTCAATGGTAAATTTCAATCTTTACTTTTCGGAATTTCGCTACGAAATATCGACGTATTCACCTTAAGATTGATATAGGCGAGTTTTTCATTCTTCAGTCGCATCTCTTTTCGTTTCCCGACGTTTATAAAGTGCTCGTCTCAAGGCCACTTACTCATGTTTTTAATCTTGTTAAGTAAATAATACGATAAAAGTTTTTTTCTGTAAATTTTACAATTTGATAAAATTTTCAATTTATGAAGTCCTAGTGGGCTAAGATCGCACAGTAATGTAAATTTCGCACTATTCGAAGAAATTGAAGAAGGCGAAAATAAGAATGTGGTGTTAAACTGAGTTTGCTTTTTTTGGTCTTTTTTTTTCTTCAGTTGTAGAAAGCTCGCGTTTTTCATCAAGGTCCTTTTTCTTCGTTGTTTTAATCCCGTTAAGTAAATAATACGATGGAAGTTTTTTTTCGAGTTATATTTAAATTTATGCGCATTACTTTTTGAGAGCCTTTTAAAAGGATTTTCGTTGCAGTTGATTTTTTCTCAGTTACCGCGCCTGAGTACTTTTCAATTTTTTTTTCAAGTGGGAGTCTCGATCACTATCGATACTCGAAAGTTGTAAATCACAATTAGCAATTGGCATACAATGCTGTATCATCAACTCATGGCTCGATTTAATTTTTGGATCTATTGGTTCTGCTATTTTTATCGTGATATCTGCATTACGAGGGTGATGTGTTTATTTCGTCACATGAACACGAACATTGGTAAAATGATGAAATACGATATAAGTCATATTATCGAAATGCGAGATGAATGAAAAAGGAAGCAAAAGAAAAATAGCAGTAAGCAGCAAGTGCAATATCTGAATTAAAATAATTATCGTTGAATAATGAAAAAGAAAACCAGAAAATGTGTTTTTGTTTTTTCAAGTTTTGATCTTCATTTTGAAATTTTCATGTGCTAAAAAAACATCCTCAGTAGAAGACAAGGTGACAATAGGCTGCTTTCGAGACGACCAAAAAACTAAATTATCAATTTTGGTCAAATTGCCTGAAACTGAATTTCTATTCTCATTCGAATCTTTAATGTTGGTGTACTTCTTATAGTGTGCATAATGCTTGGCTTCCATATGCTTATGAAAAGATGTACTGCCACAATACTTCAATTTTTTAAAGCACAATTTACATCTTCGGCAGAGACGTAGCGAAAGGATTTTCCAGGGGGGGGGGGCAAACTCACTGAAAATGCCAACTGAATCAACTAAAAATTTCCAACTCAATTTCGACTGAATTTTTAAAATTACCAAAAATATCCAATTTGGCCTTGAGAAGTTGAGAACTTGTTAAATTGAATTAAAGAAAGGAACTGGAAAGAGATTGGAATATGTGATGTGAATGATTTATTTAGGTACTTAAGTAATAACTAAAAAAAAGAAAAACAGCATTAAAATTTAATTCTACGGTTTTTTAATGTTTGCCATTTTTCAATGATGGGATTGAGATCCAATTGATCAGTTAGATCTTTTTCGCAATGCAATCCCATCATCGAATCTAGGCGTTCATCGCCGCATTTATTTCGTAGATCATTTTTCACGAATTTTAATGAGCTGAAGGCTCTTTCATTGGAAGCTGTTGAGTATACTGCTGTTAGAATAAATTTACAAACGTTGTATGCTAAGGGCAGTACTGTTTCTGAGAATAATTGTTCAGTTGGAATTTTCGATAAATGGTGTGAATTTTAAAGTTGGACATTTGGAAAACTCAACTTTACGTGTATTTTTTTTTACTACTTATCAGTTTTTCATTGATTTGACAAAATTAAATTTTCATTTAGTTATTATTCACGCGTTTGGTAACTAAATGTTGGTAAAATGATGATTTTACCAACTGACATCCAAAAAACGACCAATTTATCAACTTTTCACAATTTTAAAGCACCAGAGGAGGCAGTTTGCCCCCTGCCCCCCCTTCGCTACGTCCCTGATCTTCGGTCTTTATCGTTTATTACATCAAAAAAACGCCAAACCGATGATGATGTAGCATTAACTACCCTGTACAAATGAGAGAACGGATTTGAATTACGAGCTGAGGAACTGTAGCACTCCCAGATATTCAACCATGTTGGAACGGGTGATTTGCGTTTCATTAATTGAGATATCCAGATGATGATCGCATCTACGCTTTTTTCAAAAGTGAACTCCAGTTGTCTTCTGTATAGAAAAATGGAAACCGTTGTATTTTATGCTTTATTTACAAAAACATATCTACAAGGATGATGCAATAGTTCTATGAACCAATTCCTAGTACTAAGTATAGAGAGCGTATATAACAGAAACCGTTGTCACTGGACCAGGTATATAATTGGTCAATTGTGTTTTGTAGCATTTCTTCACCTAGTTTTACATCTTTGCATGATAAGACTGATCCTTTGAGGCACACTATTAGAAAGGATTTGGTGCGGGGATTTTATATCTCCGAGCCGGACATAACATTTACGATCGCTAAGAAAATTATTTAAGAAATGTGCCAACCAGCCTTTTAGATTCCAGCTCTGAAGGTTTTTTAAAATGAGATGGCGTCATACGGTATCAAATGCAATAGTTAGGTCAAAAAATACAGCAATTAGGCGATGTTTACGCTTGAAAGAGTTATCCACAAATTGTTTGAGGTGAATGTTCAAGTCATTGGTTGATCTGCCAACCCGAAAATCGTATTGCCTAGATGAGACCAAGTTTCTTGTTTCTAGAATCCAGGGGAGACGAGTATTGATGATTATTTCAAAAGTTTTGCATAAAACTGAAGTGAGTGAAATTGGATGGTTGCTGCTTGGTTGTAGAGGATTTTTGTTAGGTTTAAGAACAGGTAAGATCTCGGCCAATTTCCATTGAGTTGAGAAGATTTCATTTGTCCAGATGTGGATAGAGTGAACAGATTATTCAGCAGTTCTGCTGGCGTCATGTCATCAAAAAGAAAAATTCGCAGAACGCTATTTTCATGATCAAGGTTTCCGTATCCTGCTTGATATGAAAAAATGTTCTTGAAAGTTCGTGATTATTTTCCACGAACTTTTAGAAATTACCCAAATGTTATGAGGAAATGCACCGGGTTGAAAAATTCAATTAAAATATCGGTCACGTGTACCGCATAAATATGATTCTAATAAGTCGTACCATTGAAAAAGTATTAGCGATATGTTAAGCTTCTGAAAAGCGTATTATTGGTTTTGTCGTGTCTTGAAATTGATGTGTTTCTTACGTACAAGTTTTTTGTATTACATTGACACGAATGCGGTACATGACAGAAATTGAATTTGAAGGTACTTTGGAGCGTGTTAAATCATATTTCGCGCTTCCAATAGCATTAGGTAGTTTTGCTAGCGTGATAAAAGTCGAATTATCCTTTTTTTTCTGCGGTGTTACGAAAGCACGCGAAATCTCGTAAAAAAATAATTTACTTTGGTAGTTTTTTTTTTTTTTAACGAAACGAACTGTACAAAAGATGGCTTGCTGGAGAATTCTCTTTTAACGACATCTGTACGCGTTTGGCGAAGATTCGCGAGGTGTCAAAAACAAAAGCAATGGGAGCAGGTGGAAATAAATAGTGTAATTTTTTTCTTGAAATATTTATAAGAAATCTGCCGACGTTCGTGTTGCAAAGTTGGTGGCGCGTTTTATAAATTAATCATGACATGTAGTAGGTTCACTGAAAGCTATTCATTACGTCGACAAAACTTAACGTGAAGCTCGTTTAAAACGTTCAACCTTTTACTTTCTCATTTTTTCCGCGCTTTTAATTTTCTAATGAGAAAGTTTCCTAAATGGAATTTTCAAATTTTTCGACATCCCGAGTGCTTTCTTTTACTTGGCTTAGTCCGAGTAACGTTCAGATGTTTGAGTGACTTTGTGATTATATTCTGCTACTTGTTGAGTGAACATGAGAATTCTCGTGGATGAATGATATGTTCTCAACGATACCAAAAGGTGTATTGAATCAGTGTGTAATACGTGATTCTTTATTTTCGCTACTTCTGAGGGGAAGGATGTGTTGAAGTCAAAAACGTTTAATTATACGAAACATTATGAGCAGCAAAAAAAGACCGTTGGAAAATGTACAAGCCGACATGTTGCGAAAAAAAAAAGTCACAGATTAAATGTTCAGAACTATATGCAATTTCAACACTTTCCCTAGTTCTGTATTTAATCTATTCGCAATTAAATCAAAAATTAAAAACAAGTCCAAGCCTGGGACGCGGCAACGACTTCGTTAAAATATATGCCAACTGCTTTTCGGAACTCTGATGACTGACACCAATCATTTCTTTTTGAATTGGATCGCGGATAAACAAATATTTCCGTTCAATATGTTTAGTTAAGTGCGTTTTTCCATCGGTATTGCAACCGGATTGCAGCCGGCCATGCCAAAACGATCGATGATCTTCGAGATGTAGGATGATTGGTCTAAGGCGATATCTCCATTTGGTTCCATCGATATCTGTATCCCCAGAAAATAACTTGCAGGTTTAGACACGATTTTTAATTCGGACGGCAATTGTACAGAGCTAACACATCCATTACTTCGTCCTTCCAAGACGGCCAATCTGCAGCGCCAATGAGTGGTTTAATTCCTTTGACGAAATCCATATCGATGGAAAAACGCGTACATTGAGAGGAAATAAATTACGACTACCTACACCGAACACTTACTGATCTAAAAGTAATTAACGCGAAGCATCTGAACCCATAACCTGTTAAAGTCAAAAACGTTTATTTATACGAAACAATATGAACAGCAAAAAAAGACCGTCGCGTCGGAAACTGTACAAGCCGACATGTTGCGAAAAAAAAAATACACAGATTAAATGTTCAGAACTAAAGAAAATATATTATAAAAATATTATAAAAATTAATTATATGTCAAAATTCATCAACTATGTCTAGCATACGTAAAAAGATTATATAAAGAAAAACGAGAATGAAAACTGGTCACAGATTTTTGCAACTTCGTAAGATAACAAAAACACATAAAAACGTAAATACCACTTAAATACGTCCACCGCTAAGGCGAAATAATATTCTGCTTTTGCAACACTGTCCTCCCATTCTTCGCTCTTTACGGTTAATGGTTTTGTATCGCTTTCTATGACCGCCGTCAATTTTTTGAACCTCACTAGTTTCATAAACAGGAACCTCCATTTATCGTAGCACGTCTTGCCTTCTTCGAATTTTGAGACAAATGATTCCATATCTGACATATTTTAATTTTTCTCGTAATTACAACTATTTAAAATCACCATAAAAAATCACCATTCATGAAAAAAACTGCACCATAACGTTCACTCTTTAACGTGAAAAACCACTGATCGCTACCATGTTCAAAAAACGTTCTTGCTCGAGTTACAATACACATAATATTTCCATTTCGAACATTAAAGATAACAGTACAAGCAGATATAGGTACAATTATATATCGATAAGTAACGGTGGAAATACCCATTCCAACAATATCTAATAAAAAACATTTTTGTGTTCATATGCCTGGTTCCTTTATGATTAACTGGCGTTGAATTGGTCCTCTGCCTCCGCGATATGGACTTCGATGTTGGGTGTCTTGAACGGCTTGAGGATAACCACGTTGAAAACCATGGCGATTATTAAATGTATTACGAAACGGACGATTACTATTATGTCCTCTGGAAATGAAATAACTACGATTTCCACGACTCGAATTGTGCTGATATGAATTATTGTTTACGAAGAAAACTGGTGGTTCCGGTACACAATCGATGGTGAAACTATGATTTCGCAGTTTTGCTTTCACGGTATCAATTTGCAGGTCGGTTCGAGATGACATTGCAATGGCAGTAACAGCATTTGTATATTTTTGACTCATGGATCGAAGTAAGAGAGCCACCAAAAATTGATCATCATTGATAGCAGTGACGCCACTTGCTCGTAATTCGTTGATGATGTTATCAAATTTCGTAAAATGAGCGGTAATGTCATCTTTCGGAGTCATTTTCAACTTTAATAGTTTGTCAAATAAGTGCAGCTGATTTGCCGGCGATTTATCTTCAAAGCTTTTTGTTAAAAGATGCCATGCTTCTTTCGCCATTTGAGCATCACGAATTAAATTTAATGCGAACGGAGTCAGATGACGGTAAATTAGCTCCATGGCTTGGGCGTCTTTGTATTCCCACGCTTCGTGGATTTCAGGAATAGTTGGTTTATCAGCCGAAATGGCATCTAAACATTCTTCGCGCCTTAATAAAACCTTCATGCGTAGACACCAGTCTGGATAATATTCCACTTTATCGAGTTGCGGTAAGCTTAATGAAACGTGTCCGGATTTATCTATATTCGAACTCATTTTGTAAACTATGAAAATATGATACACGTGCAAACACAAAACGCATTGACATAAAAATATTATAGTTTACGTTATAAATTAAAATTACAAATGAACGTGACCTGGGCCCATAACCTAAAGAAAATATATTATAAAAATATTATAAAAATTAATTAATTATGTCAAAATTCATCAACTACGTCTCAGTGGCGGATTTAGGGATTTTCAATATTTTTCAATAACCACATATAGGACGGTTAAGTATAAATAGGTACTAATGAGAGGATTAAATAGGAATAATATTAGTCAAGAGACTCATAAATCATATTTACATCAAGTTAGATATTATTACATGGCTTACATCATCTTATACAAAAACAATAATAATAATAATAAATCCGTTTTAAAAAATTTTTCGACGAACTTTTTGCTCGGAAAAATCTTTGATTAACTCATCAAAGTTTTAGTACTTCCAATAAACGGTTTTCGATGGTGAATAGAGAATAAAGTAAAGTAAAAATACGAATTCGAATATTAAAAATATCAAACATCGATCACGATCTATATTTAAGAAAAAATATAACCACACAAGGAACATAAACATTACAATTACATAGTCGAGTATTTTTCGCAATCGCCGCGCACAGTGGCGCCCCGCCGCGCCGTGGCAGAGAACGACACCCATACGGTAAATACCGAAACCGCGTAATTACTATCGACATACCGCCGCCGTCGACGGCATTGTGGACGTCGAAACATCCTCAAAGTCGAGTAGAGGGATCAACTTCGCTACAGGTCGCCGAAGAGTTGACCCATTACGAGTGCGAAGGTCGACAACACGGACTGCGCCATCGGCTCCAGGATGGACTGCTATGACGCGAGCTAATGGCCAAGTTAGCGGCGAGGTGTCTTCTCGGATCAAAACGATGTCATCAACTTGGTAGGAACGAGTGGGATCAGTCCACTTGGTGCGTTTTTGCAGCGACGCAAGATATTCGGCGCTCCATCTGCGCCAGAACTGATTACGGAGCTGGGTGGTTAAATCCCAGCGTTGGGTATACTTGATTTTTTCGTTGTCGGATACGTCATCAGGTACCGCTACAAGGGGGCGTCCGATGATGAAGTGGCCAGGGGTTAGCGCATCAGGCTCCGGCGATGATGTTTGGATCGGGACCATTGGTCGAGAATTCATGATAGCTTCAATCTGACATAGAATCGTGTGAAATTCGTCTGCCGTGAGGATCGTTGCACCTATCGTACGATACAGGTGATTTTTCATTATTCGGACAGCTGATTCCCATAGGCCCCCCATGTGGGGCGCTGATGGGGGGTTGAACTTCCATACTACTGGGTGAGGCCAGAAATGCGCCTGTATCTGAGGCGATTTAGCGAGCTCGTTGAAGCGTTCGCTGAGGTCATTGGCCGCGCCTGTGAAATTAGTCCCATTGTCTGAGTATATTACCGCTGGACATCCGCGGCGCGAAGCGAATCGTTTTAGAGCAGCCAGGAATGCAGCAGTGGTCAAATCATAAACAGCTTCGAGATGGACTGCGTGTGTACTGAAACATACAAAGACTGCAACGTATGTCTTCAAAGCTGTTGAGCTACGAGTGCGAATCTCAGGTTTTCTGGTGAAAGGGCCCGCGTAATCGACGCCAACTATCGAAAATGGCAGTGACGGACGCACTCTGTCTTCAGGTAGGTTGGCCATTGGAGGGATTCGTTGCGCATTTCGCCGAAATCGTGCACATTTTGCGCAGGTACGGAGCACCTTCTGAATAGATGCAGTCAAGTTACCAATGAACCAATAACTACTGTGTAGGTACGCATTAATGAACTTCGGGCCTGCATGGGCGAAGCGGAAGTGGCAGTCTCTGATAATAAGTTGAGTTAGGCGATGATTGGCGGGTAGGATGATCGGATGCCGCCGCCGGTAGGGCAATTCTGAACGTTCTATTCGCCCACCAACTCGTAAAATTTCATTGTTGAGGATGGGAGAGAGCGATTTTAGTTTGCTGCGTCGAGGTAACGGCTGCTTCGCCTTAACGTGGTCAATTTCGGGACCGTAGGCTTCTCGCTGGGCAGCCTGGATCAACTCTAATTCGGCTCGGCGCCTTTCGAGGGCAGAAAATTCACCTGTAGGTAAAGTTGTACGTCGAATTTTCGCAAGGAGATAATCCTTAACTCTTAGCCAGGCGGCGATCTGGTTTTGTGCCTTGGAGAAGTCGGAACAACGAGCTATAATGTACCGAGCCACAGGTGGGTACTCTTTAGGTACGGAGTCATTGATGGAGATCAGGTGCACATTCGCTTGTAGGGCTTCAATGTCTAATTTCGTAGGTGCCACTCCTCGTGGCGCAGCTGGGTTGTAGAGAAATTCTGGACCATTTATCCACAGTTTTGAACGCTGTAGGAACGAGTTGAAAGAATCGTCACGAGTGGCCAAATCGGCAGGGTTTTGATCTCCTGGGATATGGCACCACTGTGAGAATGGAATAACTGAGGTGATGCGCTTGACACGATTTGCGATGTAAGGCTTCCAGGAAGTCGCATCCTTTGCCAGGTACGATAACACCACCATCGAATCGGTGTATACCTTGCAGCTAGCGATTGGGTAGTGTAACGTCGCAGCTACTTCCTGTACGAGTTGAACTAACAGGTCTGCGGCGCATAACTCCAACTGAGGAATAGTCCGAGGAGGCTTCTGAGGAGCTACACGAGTTTTCGCACGAACCAAACAGGTTACTGGTACTTCGTTCTCATAACTTCGAACATAAACGCAGGCAGCATATGCCTGTTGGCTGGCGTCACCGAATCCATGAATCTCAAACTGAAATTCGGGCGCGAGGGTTGGGTCGCCAGTATGCAGGTAACGATCGAATTTCAAGGCCGCAGCTGCCGGTAAGTGCTTGCAAAACGACTCGAAAGCTCTCAGGAATTCAGGGCTCACAGGATTGTCCCAATCTGCATTCGCATTCCACAGTTGCTGTATAAGGAGCTTTCCAGAGATGGTGAGAGGGGCGAGTAGACCAAGAGGGTCGAAGATACTCGCTACAAACGATAAAGCACGTCGCTTGGTTAGAACCTTTCCGGACCACTGCAAACTGGTGAGAGATGCGAACTCGAAAACGTCGCTTTTAGTATCCCAGTCAATACCTAGCGCGCGACCATTGGCGGGGAATCCTGGTGTCACGGAAGCGGAGTCAGATGGTAATAACTGGGGGTTGTTCGCTTGCCATTTGCCCAGTTGCATACCAGCTGAGGCGAGTAAATCAGTCAATTCGTTGCGGAGTGCGATGGCTTCAGCTAAAGTATCAGCTCCACCTGCGAAATCGTCTATGTAGGAGCCATCTAAGATCACCGCCGCCGCTGCTGGATGTGTAAGTTTGTTCTCGAGGGCTAGCTGGCGAATACAACGAACAGCGAGGTAGGGAGCAGGCTTTGTACCATAGGTAATCGTGTTAAGCTCGTATTCGATCACTTCTTCACCCTCAAGCCAGAGGATGTGCTGCCAAGTTCGATCTTCTGGGTGGATAAATATCTGTCTAAACATCTTGACGATGTCGCTGATGAAGGCGTAACGATGCGTGCGGAATACGGTTAGAACTTCGTAGACTGGTTTCTGCAGAGTAGGCCCAGCTGGTAGGCAGTGATTCAAGGAGAGCCCGTTCGTGGTGCGCATGGATGCGTCAAAGACTACGCGAATTTTATTGTTGTGAAATACAGCGTGGTGAGGTATGTAATACTTAGCCTGACCCAGTGGTCCGTTCACTCTGGTCATATGGCCTAACGCTTCATACTCACGAAGGAATTCGCGGTAGCTGTCAGTGATTTTGCAACGGGATAAACGCTCAAGTGCTAACTCGTACGAGTTTCCAAGCTGGCTCTGCAGGAGCGGAAGGCGTACGGAGAAACGCCCATTGATACGAGTGTGCGTATTGACGAATAACTGCTCCGCGAAATCGTCCTGCACTGACAGCTCCCCTTTGCAGGTCCCAGGTACCTCTTGGTTCAATCCAAGGAACTGGCTAACAGCTTCGAACTCGTGTCTCTGGATAGTAGTCGCAACACAACGAACTCTCGAATCAATAGCGGAGGCTGAATATGGCCCAGAAACCACCCAGCCTAGGTGGGAGGCAAGTAGCGTAGGCGCAGATGAATGTTTCTCGATTTGGGGTAAGATGATGTCGTACAAATAGTCCGCACCTATCAGCATGTCAACCGGTTTCGATTCGTAGAACTTCGGATCAGCAAGTTGATATTGATGAATAAACTGCCATGTTGCTGGTGGGTTGAAGCTACTGCCTGGGAGGGGGTCGGTAATGTAATCGACAACAGACACTTGTAGCACCTTTGAAAATCGGCCATCGTTCGATGTAATTCTTATTGAGGCGGTGGCGACAGCAGAAGTTTGAGAACCTCCAACACCTCCAATTTTGATGGAGGAATTTTTCAGGTTGAGCTGTAACTGCTGGGCTAACTGGTGAGTGATAAGAGTGATGTGCGACGCTCCGTCGAGCAACGCTGTCGCATTACACGTGCCATGACACTGGTTGCTACTAGGGGACACAGAAATAGCCGCTGTGCCGAGTAAAACGTTGCGAAGTCGCCGCTGCGCTACTGCGGTTACAATCGAAGCTGCTGGAGATGGCGTCGGAGCCGCATTCGTCGGAGGTGGAGCCGGTGTACTTGACGGCGCGTTCGGCGTTGTGTTCGAGGTTATACTCGTCGACGCTGGTGACTGATTAACTGAACTGTTCGAAGAGGAATACGCATTCGATTGATGTAGTAGCGTGTGATGCGATCTACCGCACTGTTTACACTTAGTTGACTTGCATACCTTCGACCAGTGTCCACCTGAGAAACAGTTAACGCATAATTTCGCGTCACGTACCTTGTTGTAACGTTCATTCGGATTCAACGCCTTGAATGCATCGCATTGATACAACGGATGCGCCTTGGTACACACTGGACACGTACGGACTGCTTCGGGAGTCTCCGGCTTATTCGCTACCATCGCCGCGGCACTACGCATACGTTGGGGCGCTGTACGCGCCTTTGGTGCAGTGCTAGAGTTCCCAGAAGCGACAAACACGGAGGCGAGTACCCGAATGCGTGATTCTAGAAACTTCATTAAATCTGTATACGAATCAATCTCCATTTCTTCCTCGTCGCTGGTAGTAAAAGAGTCGTTCAAAGAAGTTTCCCATAACTCTCTGCTGCGGGCATCTAATTTAGTGACAACGAGCTGTGTAATCAGTTCATTAGATAACTGATCGCGCTTGAAACCCATATTTTCGACAGCACGAATGTTTACCATTGTGGTATTCACTAAGTTACGTACGGACTCTGCATCGTTCTCACGGACACGTTTAAGCTCAAATAACTGCTGAAGGTAGATGCGGAGATTTAAACGTTTATTTTCATACCTTTGCTGAAGTAATTCCACAACGACGTTATAATTTCCTTCTAATACAGGGATATTCCTCACTAATTCGGCGGCCTCTCCTTTCAAACAACTGAAGAGGTATTCTAATCGCTGCAGGTCGGGAATGGATGGGTCCTGAAGGGCGGTGGAAAAACGTTGAAAAAAGCTACTCCAATTATCAGTCGGAGCTCCGCCGAATTCAGGCAAAACTAACTTTGGCAAACGAACGTTAATTTTCGGAGTATTGCAGCTTTGATAACTGGCATCACTACGTACAGATTCGGCTGTGTCAGCTGTGTCTAATTCATCTAACTTAGTTTCTAGCTGTGCTACTACACTGAGGTACATACTTTGCAGTTCGATGCCATCTGTACCTGTTTCGCTCGGATCTTCAACCAACAGTTCGTCATTCAGCTGAAGTGCTTTCTCATATCTGGTTTCTAGGGTGTTGATTCTACGGCGAAGTTCGCGAACTGAATGTACAACCTGCGGGTTAGCTAACCATTGTTCAGTGGCACTGAATTCTGCTTTAATGTTATCTCGGAGCTTTCTAATTGCTTCGGGATTGCGTTTTGGCGGTGCCATTGCTACTGGAAGTGATAATTGCAAGTGCAATTATTGCTAGAACGAACTTTTCACGAAGTGAATACTAACTAACGATTTTTCGCAAAGCGAAATCACTGAGCTGAGTGAACAATGAGATCGCGAAATAAACGACTTACGAACATATCGCAAACTCAATCACGTCGCGAGGTCACCAAATGAATAGAGAATAAAGTAAAGTAAAAATACGAATTCGAATATTAAAAATATCAAACATCGATCACGATCTATATTTAAGAAAAAATATAACCACACAAGGAACATAAACATTACAATTACATAGTCGAGTATTTTTCGCAATCGCCGCGCACAGTGGCGCCCCGCCGCGCCGTGGCAGAGAACGACACCCATACGGTAAATACCGAAACCGCGTAATTACTATCGACAGATGGACAAAATAGAGAGGGCGTTCAATTTTTCTTCTGTCAGAGTAATACGCAAGTAATTTTTTATTCTTTTAAGAGCGGAAAACGAACGTTCTGCAGAGCAATTAGACACAGCCATAGAGAAAAAAATTCTAAAAGCTATGGATATGTTCGGAAATGTCAAGTACAGTTGATCGTCCCAAAACTGCTTAAAATTATGTATACCATGCTCCTTGAAGTGGATCACCTCCATTGGAAAATTCTCGTCCAAATTATTTGAAAATAATTTTTGCAAACTTTTTGATTTTAATAAAATATCCTCGGATTCAAAATTTTCAAGATGAAATAAAAAATCGAATCGACCAGCCACTGTGGTATAGGCAACTTGTCTTTTTTCTAATTCGGAGCGAAATTTGTCCAGTACTGCGAAATATACATTTACGCGCCAATTATTCTTCCCGTTAAGTGTTACTTCGTTGGCTCTCGATTCACCAGGTAAAAGCTTCCTAGTGAGAGTTCGCTTTTTATCGGATTTGTATTCTTCATGGACAAATTTTTTGGCTGTACAAACAAATTCTTCAAACATTTTCTCAGTTCTCAACCGAGTGATGAATTCTGTCAACGATCTATAAAGCTGGACAACTGTTTCCAAATCAGTAGTAACCGATTGTAACATTTTACTTGTTTTATGAAAACGTTCTAAAATCGTACTCCAAAAAGTTATCATAAAGACGAATTCAAAACAATCGAGCTGCTCTACATATCCTTTTGCTTCATTCCGAGTCAGAGGCTTTTCCATATCATCGTTTTGAATCTCAGTTAGTGATTCTTTAACTTCTGCCCAATATTCAGATAAACTTTCACGTGCATCGTGTTTACTCGACCACCTAGTTCCACTGGCGCGTTTCAGTACTTTTTGGCCCTTTTTTAAGCAATTTGAAAATATTTCCCATCTGACATAAAATAATGATAGGTAAGTGTGTGATAAGTATTGAAAATAAAAATTGCGTTGAAAGTGTAAATGTAAATAAAATACCTGTGAGTTGATGCGGTAAAAAATGTAAAAATGTTCTGGATGGTACTGAAAAATGCTGACGCTTCTGGAACACACTCGGCAGCAAACAAGCCAACTAAATTGAGGGAGTGAGCGGAACAAGGAATATATGTAGCTAAGGCATTCAGTTTAATGAGTTGCGCTTGTAAGCCGGTATATGCGCCAGACATGTTGCTGGCGTTGTCGTACGACTGTCCTCTGCAGTTTTTAATGTCAATTCCAAGATTATCCAAAAATGAGAGTACTGCATTCTCCAAGCTTTGAGATTTATGACCAACTTTTGTTAAAAACTGAAGAAATCGTTCTACTGGAGTACCATCTTTCACATATCGCAAGACGAATGATAACTGATCTACATGACTCAAGTCCGGGGTGGAATCTACAATTATGGAAAAATACTTGCATTTTTTTACTTCATCTACAATCGTATCTGTGACATGTTTAGCCATTAAATTAATGAATTCATCGCAAATTGTTGATGACAGATACGAAGTATTGCCGCTTCCAGGGTTGCCACAGGTAGCGATGTGATTTGCCATAAACGGATCAAATTCTGCTAGTAATTCTAGACACATCATGTAGTTTCCGTTGTGATAGGATCCGAATCGTTCGTCATGCCCCCTAAAAGCGAGGCCTCAGCGACTCAGTTTTTTAATTACGGCAACAACACGCTTCAAAACATTTTTCCAATACTCAGTTTCGGCATTAGTTTGCGAGAGAAGGCCATAATCTATTCTTGAAATGGCTCTACTTCGATCCAACATCGCTTTTTGGCACGTATGATGGTCCCTTGAATTTTCATGACTGCTTACTATTTGGTGGATGTTTTTCCAATCGTTACATCCTTCTGTTCCCAACGAACTTCCACCACCGCCGAACAATCGACATGGAATACAAAATACTGATTTTTTGTTGGGAGAGTATATCGAATATTTTCGATCTTGTTCTTCTCCATTTTGTAGTTTTCGTTTAAATACACTGTGAGAAAGAGTTCTGAAATGACATCCGGACTTGTCAAAAGTTTTGGTTTCAAGAAGGTCACCATTTATGTTTTGATTTATTTCTTTTGACAGTAAAGTTTCGATCGTTGAGTCGTTAATAATCCACTCAGCTGGATCATTACTCATAATTACAGATGGCACAGAATGGATCAATTGTTCACCATCACTTGCTCCCAAAATCTGGTTTTGCTGTATATTAACTGGATCAGGATCAGTAGGGGTTAAGGTTTTCTCCACATTAGGTGCTGATTCCAACGAGAATGAACTATTTATGGAATCATCATTAACAGCTTTTGGAAGGTTTGCTCCTACTGAAAAATTCAGAGAATAAATTATGACAGGACGGAAACACGGGTGCAAAATTTTTTGTTTCAGCCAGGAAAAATAGTACCTAAATGTTATAATTTTCATAAGAATTTGCAACTTACTTTCATCTTGAATGCTACTTTCAATTTCTGTAAAATTTTTATTTGCGGTTATATTAGTTTTTTGAAAATAAGTATTTAATTTTCTAATTTTTTTTACTACGTCTTCTTCTTTTGTTTGACGTTCCTTTGCTTCTTTTCGGTACTGGGCGCCACTCAATTTTTTTCGATCACTCATTTTTTTTTTTAAACAAACTTGATAATATAAAATCACATAATTGTCGAGAAGAATACTACCCGTTGCGCGGGGAGGGACGACAGACACTCGTCACGTACCCGCAGATAGGCACGAACGGCCCTACCTACTTATCGACTTGAAGAGAATCGCCGTCGTCAACTAGCGCTCCTAGCGCCAGGCAGTGGAACTTGTACCTGGAAAGGACCTGGTGTCTGTGACGAGCCTAGTGCTCTCACAGACCTTAACCGTTATAAATTTGAACACGAATTAATTACAAACGAAACGATTTATTTACAAAACACGAATTACAACTAAAAACGATTTACTAACGAAAAGACGAGATAACTTAGGGCGGTGAAGATCGCGGCGACTGGTTCTCGACAGCGGCTTCTCCCATCGCTCAGGCGCTTTCCTTCTCCGCACCTGCACAGAAAGAATTCTACCTATTAGTGTCAAAAGGTGGAACTGAGCCCGAGGGCCGAAGATTAGCTTCATCTAGCTAACTAGGTGAGGCGTCGGAGGAGGAAAGCTCGCTGAAAGTGACGCCAACTTTTCGCGGAAGTCGAACGTCACATAGTACTACGCTAGTATTATCGTTAAAGATCTGACTTACTGACCTTTTCCCTGTTGCTACCTTCCTCCGGCATCTCAATAGTAAATAATTACGTAGTAAATATTTAATTATTACACGAAACCAAAATAATTGTTATCAATCATACGACACAACAAATCATACGCACAACAACAATGTTTCGAATGCCGGTTTTGGCATTTTACTTGTGCACGCTTTCGTCTTGTTGGCTTTGTCACTCGGATTCGTAGCCAGCCAACAAGACGAACGTGATCCCAGTTTTTTAAGTCACGTACTCGTCACGGGTAGTAACGTGACGTCTCGAATTTATTCGACATAATCACGTTTTAAAATCGCCGATTGTATGATTCAGAAATTATGGTACAAAAAGAAAACATGCTCATTCAGCAGCCGCCTATTTTTCCTTTTCGTCGTACTATTATTTTTCATTTTTATCGTCAATATTATGCCAAACAACCAATAATGTCATGTAATAATTGTTGGGACCTGTCGGTGTCTGTCTGGTCCCCATCGCATAGTAGTAACATTTGTAACGGCGGATTCGTACAGTATATGGAAAAAACTTACCCGTTCGCACCGCTGAGAAAGCGAGGCTAATAAATCCACAACTCTACACATACCTAGAAATATTTTCTTAAAATTTGATGAATATTTATCGATTGTTGGAAATTTGATAGGTAGGTAGCAAGTGGCTCGCATGAATTATCCAAGATTTATTTATTTTATTTTTTCGTAAAAAAAAAGACTGAAAAATTTGCCGCCCCCAAAAATCTGCCGCCCTAGGCTGTAGCCTAGCTAGCCTATAGGTAAATCTGGCACTGCTACGTCTAACATACGTAAAAAGATTATACAAAGAAAAACGAGAAAGAAAACTGAAGTCACAGATTTTTGCAACTTCGCAAGATAACAAAAATACATAAAAACGTAAATATCACTTAAATACGTTAATTTCAACAAGAACTATACACAATTTCAACAGGATGAAGATTGGAAATCTCTTTTGGGGAAAAATTTCTTAATTTTATTCTCGATTTCGTCAAATTTTAAAACTTGAAATCCTGCTACATGCGAAGTTAGATGATTGACACGTGCGCCATTTATAGACATATAATCACCTTTTTGTATTGTGTGAATGTAAAGTAAAGCTCTTAAAGATGAGTTTCGAGCTTATAGTAGGTTTATATGCCTATACTATGTTGTTCATAAAACCGCAACGACGACGTAATATTCAAAAGAGCGCGCGTGGTTTTAAATTAATGACGCGTTTTGCCGTAGCGTCGACGTAATAAAGAAGCAACGTTTATTATTTTATTTCAATAATAAAGAAATGATTAAAGGGTAATTTTATTAATTACAATGGAGTTCAACGATTCGCATCTATGGGGTGCATCGCATATATATATATATGTATGTATAGGAGGAAAATTGCGTAACGGAGAGAAACGACGAAAAAGAGACGAAGGGAGACGAATGGGGGTGATATATGCGATAAAATAAACGAGACGAGTAATGGCTGAAAATGGCAATGTGTAACATTTACTATGTTGAAACTTTCATCTCTTAATTTTACGTCGGATTGTTATGGGTGTAATTGATTGGTGTTTTTCAGACTACCGCGTGTAGTTTTTATGCGCCGAAATATACTCGTATAGCCTGTATGAAAAACTTTTGTGCTTTTCGACGCAGGTAACGGCTGCGTGAGAAATTTAGGCCGCGAAAGTACAGGGACGTTGGGGTTTTTTTCGCTCGTACGTAACGTAGCGCCGCATCCCAGAGTAAAATCAGTTATCGGGGTTTCGAAGCACGAAAAAGTAAGCTGATCTTAATAAATACTTGTAACCGTCAACGAAACTTTTAAAACACTATCTGTAAAAGGAAGTTGTTCACCTTGTGCGGATTTGAACTTTACATCTTTTTTATAAACGTCGAAAATTCACAATCGGTGTTGACAAGCTACAGGCTACGCTGATACGTTATACTATGAACGATGTCGTGCACTTGAAAGCGTGCCGAATGAATGAGTTTGAATAAAGTCCTTTTTGTGAAAGACGTGTATTGAAAAGTATCTTCTCGTAATAGCTTCGGATTTAATCCGGAAACGAGATTTTTAAGAATGTTTCTCTAACTTTTCGCCGGTTTGTTTCTGTAATTGGTTTCGAGGCCGATATCATATTTTATGGATTTAGAATTCTCGTTACGTCACATTTCACACGCGATTTTTTCGTTGGATTTTCAATTAATTGCTTTAAAAAGGGTATATTTAAATTAACGTAATAGAAGTGCACATGACGAGTATTATTGCGGTATTATCAACGATACTGTGGAAAAAATTAAAACCGATAGTATCACGTGCCAACATGCGCGGTTAATAAACAGCGCCACAGTTTCCTTCGACGTCTATGAATATGACGGCTTATAAATGCGAAATCGTATATTATAAATTTTTTATGAATTTTTCTTCGCTCCATTTAACTAGAAGCTCCTTTATTTCAAATTATCGATTTGTTAGTTTTGCTGAGTTAAAATCAATGTGTATATTTTACGATACATGTTTATTTTTCTGCCATATACTCGAAGCTATGCTGAAGAGCAGTTCGTAAACTTTTTGTTGGTGTTTTGTTTGAGTATGAACTCTTCAGCGATGCTGTATTAAAGTGAAGTTACCATAGCGAGAAAGGAGGTTTTTCAAAATTCTCGTAAGATAAATTTTATTATTCAGAGAGGATTACGTCATATGGCTTAATTTACAGATGTGGATCAGTGCTCAAAATTAAAATCAACAAAATTTTAAGTACTTTTGATACAATAATAATAATAATAATAATTCAATTCAATTCAATTTATTTCGATATTTAAAATACAGCAAATATTCATGGCATACAAATAACGTTGACGGGTCCCCTATGCCATGGGCGAGTGGGAGCCGGATTATTACTACAAAACAAAAACAAGAAAAGCAGCAACAAAAAGCAAAAAAGGGGAAAGGGTAGGGGATACAATAAATGTTTAAATAACAGACATTAACATGAATATATAACACAAAAAACAAACTACAGTGGAGAGATGAAGGGCCCATTATCTATTCGACACAGCCAAACACAAATGCCTAGAACAACTAAAAATGGCGAAATAGTCAAATACACCCACAGCAGGATGCATAGGTGAACTCGCACAAACATAGCTTTACCAAGTAGCAAACGATACAACCTCCTAAACCTGCGTACTGCAGCAGATTGAAGGCCTAATGGTAACTTGTGGAACAACAATAATAATAATAATTTATTTGAAACTTTGAACGATCACAACTTTCGACGACACACGAATAGCCTAACGACTTCCCTATGCCCAGTGGGCGAGCGGGGGCCGGACGAATTAAAAAAAAAAATCAGCAAAGCATAACCAGTAAACGATACAAGAAAGTATACAAAAAAAAACAAAAAAAAGCCAGCGAAACAGAACAAGCAGCAAATACAAAAAAGTATGCAAAAAAGTAAAAAAACAGCACAGCAAAACTAAAAAAAAAAAAAAAGGTATGCAAAAAAGCAAAACAAAAAACAAAAAAGCAGAAGAAAAAAAAACAGAAACAAGGGGAACCCCCCATCACTCCAAAAAACGTGAAGAAAGAGAAGGACCCTCGAACAGACTCCGCGGACGCACACACCAGTCCCCCTCTACCCCGCTCCTAACAACAACAACCAATAATAATAATAATAATAATAATAATAATAATAATAAGATATCAATACTAATAATTACGACCTCAATACTGCATTAATTTATACAAATAAATGATTAAAATAAAATGAAAAAATCATTATTGCGCTGGCGAAGTTGCATAAAATGATTATTTATGCAATGAAATATTGAATGATAATCGATAGCACATGTATTGCAAGTTCGACGTTTATTTTCATAGTACAATATGGAGTTAATTTTCAGATTGAATTACCATCACCTTTTGAGAGAATTACGAACATTTTTATTTCCATTCGCTTCACCAATGCAAACTTTGCATTCGAATTTCATTGAAGTTAACATCCACAATCACTAAATACGTAATTTTGATAATCAGCGTAAATCATACAATGGTTTTTTCATTCAGTATGAAGGGAAAAAGAAAAAGAACATGTCTAGCTCGACTCAAAGTATAAAGTAAATGATTTAACTCGATCATTCCACTATCACACTTCAAATAACAAACTACGATGATCAGGTCACGTTAGTGAATTACTACATCGAACAAATTTGGTGTTTTGAAAAAAAAGAGAGAATAAACATCACACATCGAACACCGAAAAAAGTGAAACAAAAGCAAATGTAAAAAAGTACGGTACGAAGCTTTCATGCTGATAGATTTAAATCGTTTCGTATATCCGTTCTGTATGGAAGCGTAAATGAAACGAGTAATTTCTAAATGGTTCGATGTCTTTAGCACGAATTCTGAAACATTTATATTACTCAGTTCCGCGCCAAAGGTGATATGCGAATGTAATTTTATCGCTTTGTTTATTTCTTCATTTATTTTTCACATTTGTTCCGTGTTTTTCTGCGTAGGAGGCAAAAAGGTGTAAAATTGTCGTTGAAAAATCAACGCCTTAGTGCACCTTTATTGCTCGCAAATACATTTATGTAATTGAATTTCCTATCTTGTGAGATCCCAAATGAGTTATTTCTGTTGCAGTGCGTCCATTGAGTGTGAAAATCCTCGGTGAAAATAGACCGTTTTCTACGGAGTACAAGTACAATATATCGTGTCAGGTAGTTGGTGCCAGACCACCGCCTAGAATTACGTGGTGGAAAGACAAAACGCCGCTGAAAAGTACCAAGAAAGTGGTGAGTTGATCAGATATTTTTAGTGCTTTATGAACTCCAGCAAGCCAGCGCTAATTATCAAAATATTAAGTTTTTATAACAATATCAATAAAATGGGCCATTAAAAATGAGTGCGTGGTTACAGCACACCAGAGTTATTCATCTCTCTGAATTTGATTCAGAAAAATTCACAGTAATCCTTTGCGAGCCTCCACATACCGCTGCTCTGTATGCCGCTTAACTCTTATATGTCGCAAAATTTGAAAAAACAGAAAAAAGCAACTTTATTCTGGTGGAGTAATAAATTTATAACCTAAAATTTACCAAAAATTTTCACTCGATAATCATTTCTTTCGATGAAACTTGAAGAAATTTTAATAACATCAATTTCATGCAATAGTGTAGGATAGCAGTGAAGAATACACAGATGATTCAGTCTTTTTTGCGACATGGTATTTCGTAAATAGGTTTTTAACCGTTTCATTAGCGAAAAGTTTCTTTCCGCAGAAGCAGAAGACGCTGGACTATTGATAAATTTTTTAGATATAAAGTAAAATTTGGTAAAATAGATTTGGTTTCAGGAGTTAAATTATAGTAAAAATGGGGGGGGGGCACAATGTACCCCTGTATCTCCTAGTTGTTGCGCCACCGCTGGGGAGTGATTTTCTTGACCAGATTTAAAAAAAATTCATCAAGGAATTACTGTCGAAGTGACTGACTTGAATTTTTTCGGAAATGTGGTTAATTTGATTGAAGAGGTCAAGAACAGATGAGAGCCAAATTTATAGTTATCCCGTCTGATAAGGACCGCTTCTGGAGCATTCTAAGATTTATGGAAAAATTGGAAATCACGCTGGAGACTTTAGAACAGCTCCGTAATGCGAAATTCGGATTTTACGGGTCCGAATAAATGAGAAAATACATTTTGCACAATTTTTCCAATTTAACTTGTTCCAATGCCTTTTTTGAAATGAAAATTTTATAAATTTTCATTTTCAATAGCCTGATGGACTTTTCTTCCCTTTTGGAATTATTTTTCCAATGGTGTGTCCGAAATAGAAATTTACCAAAAATTATGAAATAAACGCTAAATACAAAATAAATATTCCACGTCATATTTAATTGCTTATTTGACCCAATATCTGTAATTTCTATATAAACATTTCTAAAAAAAATCTTCAATAATAAATGACCAAAATGCGCTATGTCAACAACCTACAGAGAAACAGAATTTTTAAAAAGAAAATCCAAGTTTTAGATACGAAACCATACGGTAAACATTTTTGGAAAATCAAACGTCAAAGAATAAAGTAAATATTTACCCTTCGATGCTTCACTTTCAGTCGCCAAATGAGCTTTTAGAAGTTAAGCATATAAAAATTTTCTATATGAGTAAAACTTGTTCCGTTGTTCTGGCAAGATTTTCATGCTACAACCGAATTGACAAAAAAATGAACGTGTATTTACACGCTTTCATTTTGTTAGAGCCAAGAAAGGGGGAAGAAGTGAAGTTGAGAAAAAATGGAGTAGATGATTTTTCAAAGTCTATAAACCATTGCCATAAAAGCCAAAGGGTTAACAAATCATTTTTCTTGAATTAAATCCTTGGTAGGGAGTTAGGAATCTTGTGCAAATTTTTTGGTAGTTTGATTGAAAGACACGGTTTTGTAAAAGTGATAATACGAAGACGTAATGCGAAAGAAACTTGAATGAGGGGATAACACTTGGTGCAAAAAGCCTCAGGACTGTTTAAAAATATTCTCAGTGCACGTTAAATCATGTGTTCGTCCTTGTGAAGAGATTCATCTTCCAAACATTTCACTTTTAAGAGAAAGGGGTAATTTTATCGCTTTAGGTTGCTTTTGCAAAGTATAAATTTAAAGAATTCGAGAAATTATGGATAAATGAGAAAAATTTTTCGAAAGAATTCAAAGGTACGATTCGTAATATTCGTTTATAATTTAAAATCCAAATTAATTGAATTATTAAAAAATTCTTGTAGTTTTTTGCGTTCACGCGACATGTCTTCTGAGTCCCCCTCGAATTAATCGAACAGAAAGCACGCGTCGCAACCAAGGTTACAAAGACAAGGGTAAAAAATTGGATGGCTTTTACCTTCGTCAGCAAGTTAACGAACTCATTAACACGGTTATCATTAAAAGGTATATATCACTTTCAAAGGTTTCGGTCGAATGATATCGATATAACGGTACATAGATGATATTTACATAGTGATAGCGTTTAGGGGACGCAATCAAAGTGCAACATTGGAGAAATTTCAGCTGCCAAGTTTAATTCGACGAGGGCAAGATTATCGGCTATAAACGGCCGATGGAATTGCGGTGGAATAAATTTATTTTATAATTTAAGCAACGCGCCTTAACGCTCGTTATTTTAAAATCTATTCGATAAAAAATTCATAATTTAGCCGTGCCAAAGCTCGTTTGAACGTTAAAATTGAACTCGTTGATTAAAGCGTTTAAATTGAAAAGTGAATTTTTATTACGGTTGAGAAAAAAAAGAAAAATTAATTCCGATGTCACGGAAACGAGGCTGTAAATTTCCTTTGGAGTGAAATATTCTTGTATCGCTAATATCGAGATACCCCGCAACACAGACGCGATGGCAATTAGAAACGCCTTGTAATCAAAGCTCGAGCGAGAGAAAAAAAGCGCTAAAATTGGATTTTTAATAGAACGATGGTATCGGCGTCTGCGACACTTTTATGATGGATTCTGCGACGCTGGCACGCGGCGTCGAGGTGTACGCTAATTGGACTTGCTAGCGAAAAGTTTAAAGATGGTTTCTCATTTAAAGCAGCGTGAAGGGAGTTGTTACTTGAGCGTAGAGGACATTGAATGTTATCAATTTGTGGTTATCTTACTAACCCGTAGCACAGCGAGGAAACAGTCCAATATATTTCGGATGGCTTTAAAGTTCACCCATGTGAAAGGAAATTAGAAACTATCACAAAGCTCTGTATGAACGTTTGTGATCAGTATAAAAATGTTGGTGAGATTATTTTATCAAAGATACGTAAAAGTTTGCCGCTATAGTTGTCTCTTTTGTTTAACGGAAATTGTCTGTGTGGAGAATGTCTAAGGGGTGTTTATATAACCAAAGTATGCTCTTTTTTGCTTTTTTTTTCACATTAGGTTTTTATTTACTCTGAAAGTTTGCATTTCCGTGGTAACATTAATACCATTATAGAGTTAGATGGTTCGGGTTCTTATTTCTTACGATATTAAAGTTTCTCTGTCATGCTGCGAGCGTAGGCAGAAGGTTAAATCAAAAAAGCAACGACTAAAGGTGAAAATTAAACTTGGAAAATTTCGTCGATGTTGAGTTTTTATTTTTTTTTAATTCAACGATAACTTTTTCACTTTATAAATAGCTAGAAAAAGTATGAAACTGAGAGAAACGTCTTGAAGGAAAGTATGACGTATCAGTAAAGAGTAAACATACCGTGTAGTTTTAAGCCAATTCTCTCGGGCGAATACGATAAATTTCATAGTATACTTCAAAATGTATGGTAATTGTTTACAATGAACGTTTTACAAAGTAGGTACTTAGAGAAAAGAAAAAGTGGCGGTTGACGAGGTAGAGGGCTGGACGTCGAGAGAGTTTAATACAAATGGCATGCATAATATAAAGAAACACGTGCACCATATTCGCTTTAAGAGAAACTGGTAATACTTTAGTTCGCTCATAAATACACTTAAAGCTGATCGTCGTCGTTGCTTTTGTTACTAATCTCGTTTTGAAAATTTCACCGAAATTGCGGTGAAAATTTAAATTACAAGATGGCTCTGCGAATGTACGAAAAAAACGCCATAAACAAGGAAAATACGAGTTATTTTGGGAAGTCCTTAAATGATCGCGCAATAATGTGCTCGTTAATGGAAGATACATTACGGGTTTCCCTATTCTTGTATGCGTTGCTTCTTCCAGGTGGAAGAATGCGGTTGAAGAGGGTTTAGTGTATTTCGAAACGAGTGTACATTGTGTAAACGGGGGTGGCGTCTACGTTGCGGAATTTGCTCGATAAAGTTAAATATTAAAAACCACACTCCAACAAACATTTTAACAAACGATAACCACCGAAGCTTTGAAATCTAAACGACGATAAGGAAATTAATTTTTCCTGCTGTTGCGAAGATTTTACTAAATTGTAGACTTTTTTATGGACGGGTTTATAATTCAGTGATGCGGATTTTTTCTGCTCTCTTAGCGAGCTTGTATGAAGATTTATGAAATTATGACGTTTCTGAGATGAGATACTGTTTGTGAGCGTATAATGGAGCTGCGTTTCGCGATGGTGTGTTGATATTTTTATTACGGTGTTTATACATAACTTGGATTATACAGAGATTTGGTAATTTTCTTATTTCGTGTGGTCAAATTTTCACATAGAAAATTGTTTAAAGTTGTTCGATATTTGTTTAGAAATACAAAAAATTGTCACAATGTAGGTAAAATAATTCAAAATTGATCAAAATTTGTTTAAAATTCCTTAAATTTCACAAAATTGTCAAAATGTTGTTAAAATTGTTCAAAATTATAAAAAATTTGCTCAAAATTTCATAAAAATTATTAAAATGTTGAAATTGATTAATGTTGAATAATAATTGTTCAAAAATGCACAAAAGATCTGTGAAACGATTAAATTATTGAAAAATTTGGTTAAAAATGAACAAAAATTGCCAAAATAAGGTTGAAATTGTTTAACATTCGGTCAAAGTCGTATAAAATTTGTTAATTGTTGTTTAAATAATTTAAAGTCAATCAAAACTTTTTTAAAATTGCTTAAAATTACGAAGAAACTGTCAAAATGTTGTTAAATCGTTGAAAGTTGTTCAATATTTGCGTAAAATTGAATAAAATCTGTTGAAATGTTATTTAGGCCTAAATCGATAAAATTTTGTTTAAAATTGCTTCAAATTACTCAAAATTGTCGAAATATTGTTAAAATTGTTTAAATTTGTTCGATATTTGCGCGAATTGTACAAAAACTGTTAAAAGGTTGTTAAAATCGCTTGACAACATTTTAATTGTTTTTATGCAATTTTGCGTAATTTCAAGCAATTTTAAACAAATTTTGTTCGATTTGAAACAATTTTAAAATTTGAACTATTTTTATGCAATTTTTGCGCAAAAATTGAACTACTTGAAGCAGTTTTAGAAACATTTTGACAATTTTGCTTGATTTTAAGCAATTTTAAACAAATTTTGATCGATTCTAACGGTTTTTATGCAATTTTGTGCAAATATTGGACAACCTTAAAGTAGTCAACAACACTTTGATGATTTTGTGGAATTTCAAGCAATTTTTAACGAATTTTGATCGATTTTAAACTATTTTAACAACATATTAATAGACACCTCGTTAAAATATGCCTTAATAAACTCGGCAGCTTCCGATTTTCACCTAAGAAGATACGCGGTACAAAAATGAGTGAAATTATCAACAATCGTAAGAATATAATGTTTTCCATCGTGAGTAGAATTTTCAATTTTACAAAGATCCGTATGTGTTAACTGCAACGACCTACTACTACTACGATCTCCGCGGTTATTATATGGCAATTGGTACTAGCAAGAATTTGTTCAGTACCTCCTCGTAAGTTCAATAATAAACCGCCAGGAGTCGAAAATTAAAAAATTGTATTTTAATTCAAAAATTTCCAGTAAATTTCTGAAATTTTGCAAGTATATGTGTATGATTACACTGATCGACGTCTCGTTGGTATCTCCTCGTTAGTTTCATCAATGACCGCCAGATATCAGACACTTCGCTTGACAGTCCCAATGCCGTTTGCTTTGCTTTAAAGCACGATACGCAATCGGGTCTGTCGCGGTTTACGCATGAATCATCTAAACCTACGACCATTTAATTTTTTTAAAGTCTGATCATGTATACCGATTTCCATGAAAAATGCACTTCCCTTTCAGCTTGAGTCCTTCGCATTGGAGTTTCACAGCAATTAAAAAATGTTACCGAATTCGAATCATCGACTGATAAACATAGAAAGAAAGGAAAATAATGGGTGTAGGTACTTTTAGCGCAATATTCAATTAAAAATTTCAAACTCGTTTAAACTTTTAAAAAGAAAATTCGAGACTGCGAAAGAATAACGGTGTTAAGGAAGAACAAAGCGTAACGAAAACGAGACACGAATTAATTCGATGGTTATTTTTTGTTTGCACCTCGAGTAATTGGCAGCCTTTCCGATGGTGTTATGCAAAGGATGAATAATGGCTTTCGAATCTTGAAAATAACAACTTTATTGGACCTAAGACGCGCCCGAATCGCGTTACAGTTTGAAATTAATTTTATTAAATGTCATATCGTTGAAAATCCAAAAGGCTTAAAAGGTTGATATCCTGAGCTGACGATATTTCACTCGACAATTTTCGCCATTTTTGAGTAATAATCGTAATTAAAAATCCAACTTTATACGTGGCGCTTTGAATATGAAAGAATAGCATAAATAAAACATCCAAGTTATGAAAATTTAATTAAGGAAAAATTCGAATATTTTTATATCCCGTTGATCCAATTAAAAATAACGATTACGTGGAATTATACGACATATCTGTTTTCAATTAGCAATTAAAATTATTACGTCAATTGTAACGAAACGTTGAAGACACGTGACAAGTTTAAAGACAAGGATAAAAGATTGGGGTAAAGCTAAACAAAAAGGCTAGCCGTTTGTAGAATAAATAAAAAATTCATTTAGAAACGTCTATTTTTTTCCGAGTCGTGTCACTCAAATGAAAATCCCTCTTTGTAGCCTAAACTAATCACTTAAAGTGATACTCGAGAATCGAGTTCGAAGCGATCTCTTTTTTTTAAGAATTGAGCTTTTTTTCAACGCTATTTTCCGTCATTGGAAAAACACGCGCGTCAATAACGTCCCTAGAAAGGCCTCAACTCGTCCGATATTTATAACTAAAACAACAATAAGTTGTCACATTTCCAAGTAGTTTATGGTTTTCTTTCAGATTAAGGCGGAATTCTTTGAAAAGGGGGTTTTTACAAGTGAATACGTGAATGAGCCGTGGGCTTTTTTACTTCTTCATATCAAATCATATGAAGAAAATTGGTCGTCGTGATGAGGGTGCATGAAAGAGCTGTTTGACGGCTCGTGAAATTAAATAATAAAATTATATGGTACGTTGGGTGATTTTTTCGTGATAAGTGGACGGGGGTGTTGGTTTTTTTTTTCTATTTCCCAGAAAGAAAATAAGCGATTATATGTCTCTAGATATATTTACTTTTGAGTGGTTCATGAGACAAATATCAAGTTAGAAATCTACGGTGCTTGAGGGGAATACTAAAAACTACTCGTATGATTTTTATTTTAAACTTTATATCTAGTTATGGTTCTTTCTGTTTTATATATCATTAGTGTGGAATTATCCAGTGGAATGGAAGTTTTTTAATTTTTATAGCGTGATGTTTTGATGATTTTTCTGTTTTTTTTTAATTCATTTTATTTATAATATTTTTGCTTATTTAATAATATTAGACTAAGAGCCTCCCTACTGTTTTCCATCTCTTCATAAGAAAAATAAAAAATTCACTTGTTCAACTCGTGTTTGAATAATTCGCAAGTGGTAAAATTTGGCGGTATTGTGGTTTGTATGTTTGTTGGCGAACTTACTAAAAAATTTAAATTTCCCGATGCATCTCGACAAATCTGGGTCTAAAGTGATAAAATTTTCATGGCGAGGGTTTGCTTTACTAAATTCTGTCATGGTTACCTGCTTTATCCCTGTACAATTGATATAGATGGTGGTAAGGTTGTAATATTTTCCTCGTCGTAAATAGTTTAATCTTTGCTAAGGCCTTTGAAGTACGTGAAATTCCCAAGATACTGGTATTTGGTTGGTCTATTCATTGGGTATATTTTTCAGTTCCGAGGATCCTCATTTTTATGGGCTTTGTTCACTTCCGTAGCTTTCCTTAATTTAACTCACCAAGGTAGTTGTAAATTAGTACGTTTTTTTCTGTCCAGTGACGAAAATAAGGTCATGATCGATAAAGTAACATTTGATTGGAAATAATTTATCGGAAGCGTGTAATTTTAACGTACATTTACCACTAGATGGTAAGTACTATTTGCCTGGCACGTTACGAATCTAATTTGGCGTTCATTTCTAACCACTTATTGGTAAATTAACGTTGACTGTTTTTGGATTCGGCGAGATTTTAATTCGAGAAGTGAAAAACGGACAAAACGATTGTGCAACGAGGAAACCTCGTGCATCGGAGTCTTTAACGACTTAAACTTTGGCAAGTAATTGTACGAAAAAAAACAAGTCACGTTATCTAAACTTGAAAAGTATCGTAGAAAGGGCCTTTCTCGATAAAATGCTCGGTGGTTGGAAATTTACGAAATGATTGTTGAAGAAGTCTAAACAGCCTTTTTTTTGAAAATCGTGGGTTTTTTGTGTACATTTTAAATGGTATTGACTCAGTTACCTATAATTACATTGGATCGGTAATTTTAGGGTTGAGGTGAAATTTCAAGATTAATGAATTTCATAAATTATACACACGTGGAAAATATTGCACGTTCGGCCTTGGTTATTCGCGTGCAAAAATGTAAGCGATGAAAAAGCCTGCTTGTTTTCGCGTTTTAGCAAAATTATTAATAATTTTCATACGTTTGATTTTTATTACATGGTTTGAAAAAATTTCAAATATTTTAAACCCTCAGTGCTTTTTTTAATTATGGAAATCCCCGCATTTTCAATGTTTTTTTAATTTTAATAATGTATCAAGTGGCGTAACATTTTAGTGTTGATATTGACGCAAAAAATACCAATATAAAATTCCAATATCGATTTCTAAATAATTAAAAAAAAAATTAAAACACGATAATTAATCTAAGTGGTATACCCGGAATAATTTACAACACAGAACCATCACCTGGAATCTACGTGGAATTTTTTCCGCCCCAATGAAATGATTTTCTATGGCAAGCGAACAAAAAATAATCGAAGGAAATGGGAAATAAATGGAAAAAATCCAAGATTTCGTATTACGCAGCCTAGTTGTTTTTTCTTCTATCGTGACATTTCACCCGTATTTTAACTAGTTCAACGTGTTCGCAGAACGCGTTGAAAATTAAAGCGACAAAATTTTTTTCCTGTCAGTATAAACAATACTTTTACCCTATTTAACTCAGTAATCACGTACTTCTTGCACTATGAAGTGTGTAATGTTTGCGTTAAAGTTGTTCGATACTTCTTACTTCATTATATACGACGAAATAGAATCTACGTCGACGGGAAAGTAAAAGAAAACAAAAAAGTTTTCGAGAATTTTTTTTTCTCGTTTAACGACAAATGCTGGAAGCATTTTTTTCAACTTTGCTCACATTTCGTTTTAATTTTACATTTTCTTCATCGAATGCAATTTCAATTTTCTTCGGAACTTTTTCAGTAAAATTTTCTCCCTTTTTTTTTTAAATCGAACTAAATATATTGTTTTAACTTTGTGGCGAAAAGATTGGTTAATTTATTCGAACGGGGCGAATTAACGTATCGAAGAGGTTGTTATGCGTTTTAATTAAATTAACCGCGAACCAACGAGGGTAAAAGTCAATTCGAGATTATGGCGTAAAAATTAAGACTTTTTATAAGAGGGTATTAAGATAGTTGTAATAATAATTCGTACGTTCACCCTACGTGGAGTTCTTAATGTCTTTTGAATGAGTCTTGAATATACTTATCACAGATTGCAGACTCGAATCGGTATTTTCGCTCGGTTTTTCGATGATATATGGCGGAAAAGTACTTCAAGATGGATTGTGTTGTTTTTTGTAATGCGGCCTTGATTCAAGTTCTTGTTTTTTGTGGCGATTTTCATGATTGAAACGAGCAATAGGATAAAATTAAGATGTAAGTACGTGTTTTCTTAAAGTGGAAAAAGGTATTCCATATTCTTGTGCAGCAGTTAAAATGGGTTTACCCTCATTCACTGCTCTTACCGCGACCTCCATCTGCTCCTCTGTCCAAGCTGCATGATTACGATTAGTTTTTCGTATGTAATTATAAACCATCTGAAAATCGTAAAACAAAGGCAAAAATTGAAATTTTTTTGAAATTCACATTATTCCTTTTGCCCTCAACGACATGCTTTCACTTTTTTGAAAATTTTACAAACAAGAATCATATTGATCAAAATAACTTTGACACCTTAGTAAAGCAGATGAAATGCACTATAATTTGATATCTCACTTAACTTTGCGACTATTCTTCAATTAAAATCATTTGACAATAAAAAATTGTCAATTTTGAAAAACACCACTACAAAAACACAGTACACGTTCTTATGAAAAAACTAACCCAGGTATTGAAAATTTTTTAGTTGCAAAATATTTCGTACATGAAACGGTATCAAACAACAGTGTTACCAACATCTTAGCAGCATTAGAAAAAATGTTATTCAAAGTATTCCTTTTGCCTGGTATATGCTTCTTGCCCGACCTTCCCCTATTTTTCTTTAAAATGACTATGTGATGTTAATGGGAATTGAAATGAAAATTTCTCGACGAATTTTATATCGAAGTGTTTATCGGAAAATTCGCTCAGAGACAAATTTCAACCCGATAACTTTGTCCGAGCTGCCTCGATGTTCATGGTGTGTTTTGGTGCATCGCGAGAGTATTGTTTGCTTTCGTGACGTGATGTCGGTATGCGAAGCACACCGACGTATTTCATTTAAATGTCTGAAGATTAGTTTTTCCGTGAAATACGTTCTTGTTTGTATTCTCAAGTGCGAAATGTGTTGACTTTTCACGTATTATATGTGTGCACAAGTAAGAAGAAGGAATTTAAAAAAGGCTCCATATATAAGTTTTAATTAAAATGTGTCGGTTGTTTAATTTTCGGGCAATGAATCAACGCGTTAAAATTTTTTTCATGTTTTGACAGTTCGGCAAGTCACGCCTCCTGACCGACGGAGACACGAAGGCATAGAGTGGACGTAATTACACGTTAAAAAAAGTTTTGATTAACTAGCCACGTGGTTTGTGTGCGATATATGATGAACTTTATGACCTGAAAAATAATGATAAAGCCATCCATCCGAGCTTTTACGATACGATAAATTTCCTGAAACGGATATGGAAAAAGTACGCGTTGAAACAATGGCCTTAAAAATGCGACCTTACGGTAGGGCAACACTGTATTAAAAAAATCAAGTAAAAATGACTAGTTGGTATAGGCTGACTGGACAGTGATATTAAGAGTTATGCGAATAATATTGAAAATTGGCAAATTTCTGCTTGAAAGTGTTGTATTTTTATTTCAAACAAGATATTTCGCTTTTTGAGTTGATGTAATTTCATTTGCGATTGAATGTCGAAACTACATTTTCATTTTTAGCTCACTACCTCCGAGTTTAAAGATGTGTTTTTTTCTGTGAACAATTGAACATTATTGACGAAATTTCATATTATTGATATGTATTTAATGTTTAATTTTTTTAACAAAGCCCAATTTAGGTTATTTGTGTTTGTATACGTAGAACAAAATACTTAATAGAGAAAAAACGATTTTATCTAAATTACAAATCATATCGACATCTTCGAACGTTTTTCAAATCGACGAACACTTTACTAATGGTCTTTACTGAACCATGAAACTACGTGCGCTGTTTGCCTTGAAATGCGAAAGTATTGCGAATACTCCGCACGAGCTACTCGAAACGATAATTTTTACTTACAAGAGTTCGATTTTATACTTTTTCATGGTAGATAGCCTGCTTTTCAGGGTGTATGTTGAATTTTCACATCTGATGGATCCCTTTGCATTAATTATTCGCAGGTGAGCGAAGACGTCAACATCACAACCGGTGTGGTAACCTTTACACCATCTGTAGAAGATTTCGGTAAAATGTTAACCTGTAGAGCAGAATCGCAATATCCAACTGAAAACGAACGCGTATACGAAGATTCTTGGAAACTGAACATTTACCGTGAGTAATTCCACGTTGTATAAGTATGTAAGCTTTGGCACGCCGAGCAGGGTTTTAATTAATGCTATTTTCTTCGACGTGTATCCCTATCCTCGATAATGCGATGATACGGTAGATGAAAAACTATCGTTATGCGCTGGAAATTTCTGTCTTTCGTTTTGTTGTTGAAGCATTCACGGCGTGAGAAAAAAAAAACGACACTTGGTAACTTTTTTAATCAACATTTACGGTAATAGCGTTGGTGAAATGTATAAAAAATGAACATTCTTCCATTGTAAAGCATTTTATTCTCGAAACGGAAAACACTTTAAGGGTAAATTAAAGCTTATTTCTGTTTGGAATCAAATTTTTTTCTGAATAATGGGTTGAAGCGAGTTGTGAAAAAACGTAATCTCGTTTTCGCAATCGTTTTTTACATATTTTCCTCCAGAGAAGTCTTCATAGAGTGGTCTTTTTTCTAACTCAATTAATTTTTATTCTCTCGCCTTGTACAAAAGCATTATACGAGGATCAAAGTTAGTTTTTACAAGGCGAATTACATTTGTTGGTTGTAGTTAAAAGTGTCAGAAGAATTTTACAAGTGTTAATCGTAAAAGGTGAAAAAAAATTCATTTTTATGTAACTAAGTAAGCAAAAAAACACCTCTTCGCGATGTTCAAGTTCGCCTACATTATTTTATTAAAGTAGAACGTCAAATAGCACTTTTTACTTGGGAAATTGTTACTACGGATTGAAATCGTTGTAAAGGGTAATGGTTTTATGCTCTCTTTGCTCTACGTAATAACGATATTTTTCGTTTTGTAATGAAATTTACAAGCTAGAAAAATACTTTTTCAACATCTGATTGGATAATTACGCCTGAGGGGAAAAGAACGCGTGTTAAGTGGTTCCTAACGAGGTAATAGATTACACAGATTGTAAAGTACTGCAATTCTTATAATGCTAAAGGAATACCTTGAAAGAAAAATAAATTCAAGAAGAACATACATTAAGAAAACCTTTTTCCCAGAACACACCAAGAGTTTTTCCAACAAAGCGTATGGATTAAAAGAAATATGTTATGTCCTAATGAAATTTTCTGAGGTTGCAAAAATCTCAAGTGGAAACATCAAATTTCGTTGCAGCGTACAGCAATTTATTCGCCTGTGTTTTGGTGTAAACGTAAACAGAAGTTGGAATTTATCTTTTTTCGCGTTTAATTTCTTTAATTCATTTTATGAAATTCAACGTGGGTATGGTTCAATAAGACGAATACTCGTACATTATTTTTCATTTATTCACCAATTGAGTCCCTTCCTGGTCACCTAGTATCATGATTCTTAATCAGCGTTGCCAATACTCCACAGCCCCATCTTGATTTTTTTTTTGAGATTTCAAGCCAAGCAATATGGGTAAATGGGGATCATTTTAAAGGGATTTTTGAACTGATTGCAGTGAGCTTCCGAGATTCTTATTAGGTCGCTAACAAACAAAAATAAAACATTGATAAAAAATAATAGTAATTTACTAATCAATTTTCATCATGCTGTGGATAATTTTCATTTCATAGCAAGAATCCTCAGTTCCAGTTTTGTGTAGTAGTCCTTTCGAATTTAAAATTTCGGAAAGTGATTTCTGTTAGAGTTGATTTCTTGGTTTCGATTCAAGTTAATTTGTGATGGAAATCTTTCAACAGCAGTAGAGGAATGTGATAATGTAAACAAATTGAACGTAATTTGACATAGAAGGGGAAAGCCTTTTCTTGTTTTGTTCCGTTGTTTTACTTTTTGCAGTTCATTTAAAATAATAAAAAATCGTAATTGCGGTGAAAATTGAAAAAGTAAGAAACTTCCTCAAAATATTGTTTTTTTAAACAAAAATTTTGCATTTCTCTTGGATTTCCTAGATTTTTCTTGAGATTTTTCTAAATGTGTCGCCAGACTCCATTGATTTATGTTTTTTTATGCAACTGATGCAAGCGATACAACACTCCTTGGCTTTTCTTCTTGTTGTTCTACAGTACAAAAGATTTTCAGTAAAGCAAGATGACTCATTAAAAGTAATCTAATCCGACGTCTTTCTGTGGCTATATTAATAGATGTTTTAAATTCTAATAAGATACAGCTAATTATCATAATAATTAAAACAATATGGAAATGAGAGATAAAAATTTAATATTCTGATTTCTTTCATTTTTTTCTTGACATCTCGAAAATTGAGTAAATACCGCGCCGTATTTTATTTAGAGGTCAATTGAGCAGTGGGCTTGAAAATGGAGACAAAAATTCATCAGAATTACTGAACTATGGCAGTATTATTTTTTGTAATTTTTATCTGTATTTTAAATGAAAATTTATGTTCAGTCAAAAACGATTCTACTTCGATAAATTTCAATTATTTTTATGTTTCACTTACTCGAAGACCCTACGTTTATTTTTACTCGAATATTGTGCATTGGAAGGAGACGAAAAGGGGGCTGATTTCTATATGAGTTACTACGTATGTAGATTACTATGGAAAATTTCATCTATTGGCGAGTTCATGACGGGCATAAATTTCCACATGTTTTCCAAAAATATGTCAAGGCGTTATTTTTTATTATCGAGCACTAAAAAGTGGTTTTTTCTATCGAGTATTTTCCTCTGCGTTGTCATCGCTAGCTACAACACTAGAAAACGTCAACACTTGAGAATGTATAAACTCTTTTTGAATCTAACCGCAAAGTCGAATACGTCAATCATTCCGTTACCGAATTGCTTTCGTTTTCTTGAAAATTTGAACTGTAACGTGTACGAAACATTGAGAAATGTTCGCGTCGAGAATTGAAGTGATTCGAATGGCAAACAAATGCGAAAGAAGCATTTCATGTATAAAAATCCGAATTTTAAACCGTACAAATATTGTCGAAAAGAATTATCTATCAGCGCTTTTTTCCGAAGGGATAAGTATGTCTTTTTATAAATAAAACTAATCAAACAGAACGCCAAACGATATCGACGATTTTTCTATATAGAAAGAGGGTACGGGCAATGGCGCTAATTACGTCACGCTTCAAGTTGAAAGAAATTCCGCTGACAAAGCGCCAGTATAAATGACAAATTTTTTACTAAACAACGTCATTTTAATAAACCTTCTAATGAAGTTTAACCCTCGTATTAAAAATTCCACCGATGAAAGCGATCTCCCCTACAATTGCGAATCATTAATTTCAAATTAAACGAGTACTCTGTGGCTTTTTTCGTGTAATTTGGTAATAATTACTGAATGTTAAATATTTAATATTTTTACCTCGATTTATAATACTTTTTCAAATGGAATTTTTAAAAAACAGGCAAGTATTGAGCTTGAAGTTTTTTTTGCATTGAATGCGATTTTAATTCCTGTTACAAATTTTTATTGAAGGAGTCATCCATTATATTGTCATTTTTTGATAATTTTGTTGTCGTTTCATTGTAACGGATTTTTTAATATTTCGTTCTCTATTTCAAAAAAAGAAAAAAGAAAAGGTGTCTACTATTGCGCTGAATTGTTCCTTCAATTTTTATTTCGGTTTTATTACTTATTTTAAAGTGCCTGAATTAATTTTGCTTTATACAAAAAGCCAAAAATTTAATTGAATCAATAATACTACTACATTTACAAATTTAATCCTTACGTTGTGAAGGGATTATTAATAAGATAATTAAATATGGGGAAACCGTTAATCTGAAACATTTAGCGAAATATTGTCACGAATCTTTCACCTCCCCTGAGAACCAAGGGGTCTGAAGTGTTTGCGAAAATTCAATATCTATTGTATGATAAAAGGTCAAAAATTAAGGAAACAATTAAACCTCTTTTGAGCGTTGGACGTTTAAATGAAAAATGTCATGTGGAGACGAAGGTGAAAATACATCAAAGATAAGGAAGACGCGGTTGACATTTTGTAGGTAGAGATAAAATTTCTAAAATAAGTATTGAAATGTTCCCCGACGACATTTCGTTTTATTCGATCGTTTCAAAGATAAAAGGTCCAAAGAGGACACTAAGGATATTTCGATAAAATACATCGAAACAAAATGATAAAACTAAAATAACCAAGGTTTTTGGACATAGCAAACGGAGCTGTAGATTCTCCATCCGATGGAAATTCGGTGCGAGCGGTTGATAAACTATAATTCGCATTTGTATGGGTAAATTTCGTCGCCCGAATGGGTTAAGAGGTTAGCAAGCGGAGGGAATTAATAGCTGGATGGATTTAATTAGAGGATGACACGTTTAAAATAGAAAATGCCGACGGTCTGGGTTAGTCGAAGAAATAACAATATGTTACAATCGAGATAGCAAATTGCTCCGGCGCGAAACTTCTTTCGAAACGGAACTGTCATAAGCATCGTCCGTTGTTACCGGAGTTCCTAAATCTCTGAATTTACCCCCGTTTTCAAATGGAAGAAATTGCCGCCATTAATAACTTTCTTTGTTCATTATAATGACCTAGCAGCGAATATGTCTGCTGAGACTTTCTCGTATTATTTCATTTCCTGCGCGCGTTTTTCTTCAAATAGTAATACCGCTTCCTGCGTTACGAGGCCGTTGAGATATTGCATTTTCTACGAAAATATTACCAGCAGTGAGCCTAACCTTGTTTGAGGATTGTTCATTGACAAAAAAAATCACACGAGAGTATACATTCTTTGTGTTTTAAATTTTAGACGTATTTTCGCGATGAGGGACTTGGCTTTTTTTTCAGACGTGTAATTTTCTAGCTCATTTCGAATTCGTATGAACTCGACGTTTCCTCGTTGTTGAACTGCGTTCTTTAGACTATTCGAGCCGTTATTTATCTATAAACAGGGTTAATAGGGGGTGAAATGGATACAAAGGGTAGTGAAAATAACTTTTTCTTGTTCATGCATGAGCTAGTTGGAAGTTTTCGTTTTTTTGCTGTTTAATTTTTCTAAACTTTTTGTACTTTGATGAAGGCCTCTGTCCTGAGTTGATGATTGAAGAGACTCATTAGGTGTTTATCAATAACTTCTGGCATTTCTATGTCTTGGCTAGGAGCACCAACTCGTTAAACATTACGAAATATCGTAACATGTCACATTGCCATGTTATGATGATATGTCACAGTCACCAGTGACATTTTCATGTTTTGGGTACAACACAAACTCGAAAATTGTCACAAAAAGACGTCACGTCACGTCACGGTTATGGTGACGTGTCATGGTCATAAGTAACGTATGATCATGTCATGGTAGTATGTTGTGATGACATGTCATGCTCATGTTATGATGACACTATCGTAATTTCTGCAGAAAATTTTTTCTGTGACGTGTCCCAATATTGCATAGGTACGCACATCACAGACCTACCTACGACAGGGAGAGATAAATCTTGTTTGTTAGCGCTCCTAGCGCCGCGCAGTGGAAGCTGGTGCAGATGTTACCTACGCTAAAATATTAAATTAACAAGCGACTCGAACCGTATTTATTGCGAAATTTTTTTGCAAAAAAGTTATTTATTTCAAACGTTATGTATTACGAAGTTATTTATCGCGTAAGATGGGAAAGAATGGTAGAAGAGACGAGGAGGATCCGTGAGGAGCGGATAATTTCCGACAACACAACATTGTTGTGGTGGCATGTCATGACAACAGGTTATGGTGGCTCGTTTTCATTTTTACTTATTTAGTTATTTGGTCACTGTTGATTTAATTTTTGAGATGAATCCCACCGAAAAAAAAATTATTCCTGATGAAATACTTAATCCGCATGATACTTGTAGAAATTGCACAAATGTATCCACAAATATTCCATTTACAACCAACGATAAAAATGCGTTTTATAGGCATTGTTATTCGGAGGTTTTGTAATTAATTTAAAATTCAACGAAATTCGAGAGCTGAAACCTTCCCCTTTAATACCTATTTTTACGCGATAGTTAGCGAGTGAATTTCATCATCTCCGAAACCTCCGTTATGTAAATAATGGCAACCGGCGTGCGGCGCCGTTACGCGGCATAAAAAAGACCAGGCCCTCGGAGCAGGCGACGTACAGAGAGAAGTTTTTAATTAACGCTAGGAGATAAAGCAGAACCGAGGCAAAATGAAGTACAACTCTTAAGAGCTAAATGTTGCGGCTTTGTCGTTAAGGAGGAGGATATTGTGTAACGTTTACCAGTCATGAAACGCTTCGAAGGATCAAACGAACGTTTTAATAAATTAATTTTTTTTTGTTCGGTATAATTGAGAATTTTAATTGAAATCCGTTCGTCGAAAGGGAGACGTTGAGAAAATATGCGGATGAGAAAAAAATGATCGTGTGTCTATTGACAAAATAACGTAATTATAATCAATTACGATTGTGTAATGAAACACAACGTGATACATCGATAAATTAGAGCATTGATGGTTGCGGAACGACGGTAATGCGTCGTATTCAAATGGTTCCCTCAATGGTGACATTTTTAAGGTTTACATCGTGTTAATTAAAACAGCTTACGATATAAGTGCTCTTTCTTGAGCTTCACCAATCGTGCTTCTTTTATCTCGTTGATTAAGTCATTTGACGCGATTGTTACGCAGTTTATCGTCGTCGTTGACGTGTGAAATTCCGATGCTACGTGCAAGACACCTTCATCCTGTAAAGATGCCTTATGAAAAAGCGTAGTTTTTTCGTTTCCTTTTGTGTCTAAAATTAAACAATATTTTACGATTGATTGTTCAAGCTTCCAGGTGTAATTTTGCGGAAACTATGTGATTCACGTTATCTGTTGTTGCTCAGACTGACGTTAAAATTACATTTTTTTCCTTGAAAAGGTAGATTTCAAAATACGTCTGTTCAAAATTAAGTAAATATACGTGTGCGTGTAATGATTTCAAAAGACATGTTTTTTCAAGCGTGGGTTACAATTTTGTAGTCGAATTCGTTGGAGAAATTTTACATTGCTGTCAACGTAACTTTTTCCGGAGGAGTTTCACGATTATGTTTATTTTTTTGCTTTTCGTTTTATTGCTTTTTTTATCAGTTTTATGGCTCAAATTGAGGTAATTCTTTTGAAGTTGGTTTTGGCCTAATGCCAGGGATGATCGTTCATTAAATGATCATTTTTATGTAGTTTTTTGCTACAAAGGGTATAACCGAATTATAATATGAAATCGGCCCTAGACCCCAATTTTGCTCTTACCTAGGTAATATGATGTGGTGTAACTAAGAAAATTTTTTGTGGTTTTTAACCTCCTCCCCTCCCCTTTTTTATTTTTCTCCAAGTATCATTAGAAATCGAAGAGCTACTTTTTTTAAACAATAACAGCCATTTTTTTGTACCTTATTTGACAAAAAAAAATTGAAAAATTAGTAAATTTTCTAAATAAATCCTTGAAATACCCTATTGCCTACATTTAGGTTCTTCAATAAAGTCATGTCCAAGGCAAAGTGCCTCCCTTGTCCCCTCTCAACAGCTCCGGCTGCATCAAAACGATAAATGTTCCAATTAATATGAATAAAAAACAAAAAGAGACAAGCTAAACGCTTAGGATTGTTCTTTTTGACAAATAAACCTGCATTATAGAATATCATCACAATAAAGCTGCTTACAATGAGCTTCGTTTGCTCCCTTTGTTTAAAAAATGAAAAGTTTCAACTTGCTAGAATGTATCTATTTTTCTTATAGATATTCCAATAGTTTCTTTGCAATTTGGTAGCAAACTTAACAGCAGTATTATTCGTGAAGGAGTTGATGTCTATTTTGAGTGCAACATCAGAAGTAATCCTTGGGTATACAAAGTGCACTGGAGATTCAACGTAAGTATTTCACGAATAATACAGATTTAAAAATGAATGAAAAAACTTGGATTCAAAAGCTTACCGATGGTTACGTGGTTACAACGGTATAAAATTGAATTGGAATTTTAAAACGCTGGCACTTTTGGTAATCTTGCACGATTCTCATATCTCTTAAGAAAACCAACTTTAAATACAATTTCACGTTTTAATTCAATTTGAAAAAAAAAAACGAAAACCATATTACGTGTTTTTATAACACTCGGTAAAGATAAAAATACACGAACATGTAACCACGAACCTAGGTAACAGAAAAAGTAAAAGGAAAATAGAAAGAAAGGGTGAAAAAAAGAAAACATAATGAGATTACATATATGTGTTTGTTATTTGTTTATAAAAAGGGCAAGACTATACATAATAATCCAAGCAAGGGGATGTTAGTGAGTAATCAGAGTTTAGTCCTTCAAAAAGTAACCAGAATGGAAGCAGGTTTATATTCGTGCGTTGGAAGTAATCAAGAAGGAGATGGGGAGAGTAGTCCACTTTATCTGGATGTCAAATGTAAGTTTACCTTTTTATCGTGTAAGTATTCTCTAAATAAAATGCCCGGTACGTGATATTTTTATAAAATTACAATTAGCTATTTTTTCTTGCCGTTCGGCCCGTTATTTTAATGTTTGGTAAAATGTATATGTGCGTTGTGGAAAGCACGAATAAAAAGTGTATAATTTTAAGTAAATTACGTAAAAAGTTCGTTTTTGCAAAGTATAAGCTTATTTACAACTAGCTGAATCAGCTGATGAGATTATGTGTTTTAATTCTCTGTGTATAACGAGATGAGCTGATGTTACCCGGAGAACTTTAATGGAAAAATTTGATTACTTTTTTATTTTAATGAAAAAAAGTAGTACTTTTTCAGTTGTCTAAAATCTGCATAATTTGTCCGTGAAAATGAATTTTATTTCATTCGTTTACTTCGACCCGGTCCGGTGTTGGAAATATATTTGGAGTGGATTAATTAATGTAAAACGTTGCGAAAAAATGCAGCTAAAGATAATAAAAAAGTTGCTAGTTTCACGGATATTTTTCATATTTTGCTGAATTAGCGGAATTCGTGGTTTCGTGGGGAATCAGCTGGAATAAAACGAAAGGGTTTGGCGATGAAGGGGAAACAACCTTCTGAAGGAATTTTACCAAATTCTGTCATTAAAATAATTAATCAACGAGCAAATGAATAATTAGTTGAAACTGACAACAGAAAAATGTCTCGAAAAAGCTTACCCGTTGATTTGTAAATTAACTCACGGTAGCACTTTGGAATTACAGATGTACCAATCTGTAGACCAGGCCAAGAAACAACCTATGGAGTAGGTCGCGGTGAGGTGGCTTCGATTGCTTGCGAAATCGAAGCTAATCCAACAGATTTGAAATTCATTTGGAAATTTAATAACACATCAGGGAGTAAGAATATATCATCGGAAGGCTTCCGTATCGAAGGAACCAGAAGCATAGCGAAGTTTATCCCAATTACCGAACAGGATTATGGATCTTTGTATTGTTGGGCTAGTAACCAACTTGGCATGCAAAGTGAACCCTGCGTTTACCACATCATCCCAGCAGGTATTAATTATTAAGTTTCCCGGGAATTAACGCTATATTTAGTTTTGAAAGATGCCACCGTGGCAAGGTGTTAAGAGATCTTAATTTTTTATACTTGAAATAAAAGAAAGCAACGTTTAATGATCGTTGACGTACAAAAAGTTTCGCAGTTTTAGGTGTCGTTGCAAATGTACTTAATCCAGTTGCCGTCGAAGGATAAGCTTTTAATATTGTTTTTAATAGGAATTCGATTTTTTCATTCGTCTCGTATAAAATGAGATTTTGAAATATTCTTCGAGTAAATTCAAAACTCGTCGAGTTTTTTCCATTAACAGCGCGAAATCGGATATGAAACGCGGGATTATGAAAAGTTTTATTGTTGATTCGGATTTTTCAAACGTTTATAAAAAATTCGAGTAGTTGGTGTGGAGATCTTCTCGAGAAAATACCGTTAGCGGATTCCTCCCGAGGATTGTACTTTTCAATAATTCTACCGTTACAAGGAGATTGTTTTTCCATGCGGTTTCAATTTTATTTTGAACCCTTTGATCTTAATTCCAACTCTACCGCTTGGTTTACTGGAAATTTGAAATCTTGAAACGTGAAAATTCTCAGAAGTAGATGGCAGTTTTTACACGAATTGAATGAAGTGGTCGAAAAAATCAAAATTCAGTTTTTGTAAGTTTGTGAATTTTCACATTCAATTTTCAGACGCTTTCATTCCATAAAATGACGAATTCATCGATTATGAAATATTTACATTTTAATTATAGCACCGAAAATTTTATCGAATGTATTTGTTCAATTCTCAAGTCACATTTTGCCCGTCAGCATAACATGCTGGAACTCTTTTTGTGAAGCGGGTTTATGTTTTATTTCGTGCTTAAAGTTATCGTCCGAGATTGCTTGATTTATTACTTCTAAAGAACATTTATAGTACTTTTACAATACCTGGTTACACCTCCACAAAGACAAACATGGGTTGGCTATTCCGCATTTGTTTTGTATTTCAGTGAAATTTACGAGGGTTTTTTTAATCTACGTAGCTGATTTTCTTTTGCCTTGATTTTGATTTTTAACTTTTTCTTTGGGGTAGAAAGGGAAAAGAAAAAGAGACCAATTTTCATTAGTGAAAAAAATGCTTCTTGCTGTATTTCTTGAAAAAACTAATGTAATGCTTAATTAGGTGAATTAATTTTTGCATTACTTTTAAACCACAGAATTAAAAATATGTAACAGGTATTGAAATAAACTGGTATCAAACTTTAAAAATCGAAAAATCACAATTGATAAATCGAAATCGAAATTTTAACATTGAAAATCAGAATATTGAAATCAAAATGTCAAAATTGAAATGCCAGAATCGAAAAATTGAAATCCAAACGTCAAAGTCGAAATACTCATAAATATGGAGATATCGAAATCGAAATACATATGATGATCGATGTATCAAAATCGAAACTTTAATATCGAAACCAAAGTATGGTAATTGAAATACTAAAATCGAAATATCAAAATCGGAATACTGAAATTGAAATATCGAAATCGAAATATTGAAATTGAAACATCTCGGTTTCTCGTTGAATGACAACGGCAGCAAGCTATGCAAATCTATTAACGTGTGTATTTACGGCAAACCGATTATGCAACCAAATCTACTCTTCTACATGAATAGCATCTCTATGGTTGAAATGGCGGCATATAGATGAAAAATTACTTTAGTAAGACAATTTTATGTGCTTATTAGTTGTTTTTGTATTTGTACCGCGGTCGAAATCAAAAACTAGGAAATGATTGATGTTAAAAAGCGTGTATTTTGATTTCATGAATAAAAAAATTGCTCAAACGATTTCGATCTTCTTGAAGAAATAAAGCTGATAAATTTCTTAAATTTTTGATACCAGAAAGTGGTTATTCGACATTTAAATGCCTAAAATAACATCGATAAAAATTTCATCTGTGGATGTTTTTCCCGTTCGAGTTAAAAATAAACGAAATTCTCATTTTCATCGGTAACTTTAAAAGTTATGTTCATTTGCAAATTCATTTTATTTTTTCACTAAAAGGAAATAAAAGGGGGAGTTTTTATAACAGCTTTAGGGTTTTTTTTTTTTTTTACCTAAAAGCAGAACGGATTTTTAAAATGTTTCTAAAACAAGAATACAATTTAAAAAATAATTTTCTTCGAGTTTGATATAATTTCGGCAAAGATAAAAATAGCGATTTGAATATCAAAGCTGGTGAAAAATGAAAGGCGAAAAAATGACGAAAAGCGTATAACGATAATTAATTTGTTTACGCAGGACGTCCGGATTCGGTATCGAATTGCAGCATAACGAATCGAACTTACGACGCATTAAGTATCAGTTGTGACAGCGGTTTCGACGGCGGCTTGAACCAAGAATTCGGCATGGAAGTTTACGATTCGTTTAGCGGCGAGTTGATTAGAAATTCCACCGGCAGCGAGCCGGTGTTCACGGTTACGGGTCTTTTTTCGGGCGCCGAATATGACATCAGATTGTACGCTTATAATTCCAAAGGGCGAAGTAGTTTGGTACTGCTACAAGCGTTCACTTTGAAGTCACCGCAGAAACACGTCGGTAAGTGATAAGTTGTCAAAGTTTGGAGCATTTAGAAACGCCGTCATTGATTGATGATGGTGTGTGAAGTTGAAGCTTTTTTTCTCGGCCCGCGAATTTTCGCTACACCCTATGTGACGGTAAATATCTGCGTATCATATAAAGTCAGAAAAGGCTAGTTAAACGGATACGCTTTTATGGCGATTTTGTTCAGCATAAAAGGAAACAGTAAATCAGAAATAGCCTTTGCGGCTCACACGCGCTTTCTCACTCGTTCTGTCTCTTTTTTTATTTTATATAACAAAAGATTCTAGCTGACAAATGCCGTACTACGTTACGCGATAGTAATGATTTATTACAATTAGCTTTTCGGGATTATTTTAACAGTAGCTTTGTTCCTCATTTCGGTACCTTTGGTTGAGCTCTTTTTTTCCCTTCGCGTTATTTTTTAAATCAAAGAAATCTTTGCATTGTTTTTTGCGGCGTTTTTTTACCCCTTCAAGTTTGAGTAAAAAAAAGCATTTTCCAGCGCGTGAATTTTATATTTATTCGAGCTGGTTTTTTGTTTACCTTGTTCGAGAAGTGTACTTTTGTCTTCGGGTCAATGTAAACATTAAAAAAACATTTTACTGCGCTTCGCCGCAAATTATAAATATTTCAATTGTACTTGCAAGTTGTTAGTTAACTCTTTCACCTCGGCGAAAGTAACCGTGTGAGTTGCTCGATGTTGATTGGTCGTCAAAACAGCTCCAAATCGAGACACATTTGATGTAGAGACGCGACGAATTAAGAAGAAAATTGAATTTTAATTAAATATCCAAAGTGACTATCTACGTTAATTATTTTTAATGAAACGAGGCGCAACAGGAAGAAAGGGTGCGTTATTTTCGAACCACCAGTTTTCCAAGGTGAAAAGGGTGAAAGCTTTGAATGAATTCTCGCCCACTCGAGCATCCTTTTACTTTTTAATACGATAAGTGTAAAAAGTACGAAATGATTTCACTTCTTGGAATTATTATAATTCGCAATATTCGATTTAAATTTACTTAAATTAATTTTAAAATAAATAAGGGCGTATTTGTTCATAAAACGATCTGATATTTATGCCCTGCAGAAAAACATTTGTTCAGAGTTAAAATGAATATTTCAAAAAAACACCAATTTGCAACTTTTTCCATCAGATAATACATCTTCATTAATGTTGAGCGAAAAAATACCGCGGGAGGTTGATTTACTAAATAAATGAAGTTTAATTATTTAAAAAAATTATCTAATTATCTCAAAGTTAGGCTATCTCAGGAGATAAAAGTTTTCTGTCTTGAAAAATGAATAAAATTTTCAAGTACGCGTTTAAATACTTAAAGGTAAAAAGTTTACGATAGGTAAATGAATCACAAACACGACGATGGTTATTACGAGAAGTTTTCCATTGTATGCGTCGTTGTTTGTGATGTAACTTATTATGAAAAATTAAAAAAAAAAAGCGAAAAAAGAGAACTGCGACGAAAACGTGTAATTATAATTTATTTTTGCAGGCATTACGCCGCCGGAATTGGATTTGAGCTCGTTAATTGGTGTTTTTGTCGGTACTGGCGTTTCTGTGATTTTGTTAATTTGCATCGCTATTGCAATCAAAGTACAATACAGATCGTCGTCCAATAAAAACAAGAAAGAAATTAATAAACAGAATAGCAATAGCGTAGATAGCGTGGAAAAAGATCCGGATATTATACCGCATAATGAAGGTAAGTCTGTGAATACATTGCGGATACGAAAATGTTATTGATTGTGGGTTTTTTCTCTTCCGATGAGTGCGGTTTTTTATGCGGGTGGAATATAATTATACGATTTAAATAGAATTCGGCGAGATATCTGATTTTTGGAGGATTTTGGCGAGATTTTAACTAACGTTATTTTGTACCAAAATATTTTTATTTTTATTCAAAATAAATGAATTACTGAAGCGAGAGGTCAAGGGAGGTAGCTGATTCTTGAATCCTCCCCCATACCGAATGGAAAACATGACTACTTTGGTATATCATTTGAAAAAATCCACCATTTTCAGTTATAATGCTAAATTTCATCAGTGTTTCTTTCTTCTGTTTAAATTTTGTTTATGAATAATCAATTTCTGAAAATTTGTGTTATCGAGGACACGAAAATCAATAAATTAGTGTTGCAAGAACAAAAAAAAGCGTTCTTGTTTTCGTTCTCATTTTTATTCACGTTCTTGTGCTTGCCTTTGAAATAATACTTTCGTTCTAGTTTTCGTTCATATTTAATATTTGTTTTTAAATTTAATTTGTAAAAAGTGCAAAAAATGAAAGAAAAATCTGCGAATTATCGTAATTTTTCGTAAACTTCGTCGATCATTTCAAGGTCATCGATATTGCTCGATTTTAGTCGAATTACAATCGACGCATATCAAATTGCATAGGTTCATTTACACAGGCATTAAAATCCCACGTTTTGTTTTTCCCAACAAATTCCATCAAATAATGATACGCTACTCATGAAGACTTTTCTTCGCGAGAATATTTGAAATTTTGATCTTTTGTGCAGAATATTTAGACGAAGATGAAAAAGCTTTCGAGCGTCTGAACAACAGCACCAGATGTTACGGTGTTCAGTGTATTCGTGATAATTGTACGTTACCAAAGGTAATTATATGTTTCGTATTATTTTAATATTATGCAAGAATAATAGTTTTATGATATTCATTTGAAATATTTGCTGAAAAGTTTATCTTCTTTAGGAATAAATGTTTGCTCGGCAAATAAGTATTTCTCGAAATACAACCTTACGAGACTAATCTCTTTAGGTACTTTAATCTGATGCCAAAAAAAATAATAAAAAAGCAAAAAAGATGAGAGTAAAATTTTATTATATTCTGTTTATAGCTACAAAAATGCAAATTTGCTTTTTCATTGTGTAACTTGGAATACTCGAATGTAATCATGTTTGAATTTTATCGTCACACAAAGTACCTATTGAGAAACTGTATAAATATAACTTGACGCTATATATTATACGTAGTTTATCGTAGAAATAGTTTCGGGTACATCTCTGGAGATATTTATTCCCTAATCACTGTTTTATTCGTTTGCAACATCACCAGTTCGCGTTAATATAATGTTCTACGGCGTTATATAAAAAGCACGCTGATACAGAAAATTCGCGTTAGAAGCATTTGGCATGGGCTTTTTCTCCCCCTTTGCCTCGTTCGATCACGAAACGTTGGAAATTCTGCGTTAATAACGTGTTAGCGGTTGCGTTAATCGTTGCGAAGATTCCTAAATTGGGGTAAAATGTGGGTAGTTGATGGGAATATGTTACGTATTTCGATGATTAGTTTTTAAAAGGAAGATGGGAAAAAATTTTCAATTGGAAATATTAAATTGTAAGTTTAACACGAAGCACACCTTTTTTTCTTTATTGTAAACTTGCAGGATAATTTAAAGAACAAAAGAAAAGTATTGTGAAATATGTAGGTACTTTGAAACTAAGCTTTGTTAGTTTTTAAAGAATTTATTTTATACATCGCAACGTATTTTGGTATTATGTAAGTTCGATATAAATAACTTAACTGAGTCAAAAATTCGCCGAAGCTTTGTAATGCTCAAGCTAGCGAAACGTGTTCGTTTGTGCGTAACCAGCTGTTACATTAAATTATTGGACGAAGGATAAACTTATATGTGGTAGTATATTATATAATGGAAACTTTTACTACATAAGATCGTTAAAGCTTAAACGAAGTAATTCAAAAACAAATCATTAAAAATTTTCCCCTTTTATCTCATCTTTAGAGTATTTGCATACTCGTAAATATAGTGTACGTATGAGTAAATAATCCTCAAAACATATCGATATAGAAGAAATGCGTTCTCTGATTTTGATTTGAAATTAAAGTTACCACGTGAAATGTTTCAAAAAAAGTTGAATTTTATTAATAAATCGCGAGCTTATGTGATTGATTAATTTCGATGAATTTAATCGACGAAATAACGGCGGTTTAGTGTGGAATTTGCTTCAATATAGATGTTCTAATTTCAGCCAATGACAAATGAAGAAATTACATACGCCGAGTTATCGTTACCACGAAATATTCACCCAATCGATGTGCAACGTATTAGTAATACCAGATCGCATATCGAAGAGCCAACTATATACGCTCAAATAGAAACATGCTCAAAAATGGACGCGGATATTACGCAAGAGACTCCGCTGCTCAATGGACACCACAGAGAAAGCATGGTATAATGCTCGAATTGTATTTAAGGTAGATTTTTTGCTTTTGCTATGCTATTTAGACTGATATTTGATATGAAAATTTATTGATGGAGATGAAATCAAGCGTAATTCGTTTATTCGTAATATTTGATGAAAATCAGGTAAAATTAAGAATCGATATGTTTGTGGGAATTGGCTTGAAGTTGATAATTTTGAAAAAGTGATCCCTAATTCACTTACTCGTATCTTTGTAGGAAAAAAGTGCTGACGAGATCGACAAAAAATTACCACCTTTCTTAAATAATCGTCATAATTTTTCTTCTTTCGAAAATGTAGTGAAAGGGCTCCCTAAAAACCTGAAAATCACTTCTCGTGATCCGCAAGCCTCACGTTTTACAGGGTGAAGCGTTCTCTGCTGCGGGGTTTTTTGATGTATCTCGCGAAATAATCATTATTTTGGAAAAATCAAAATAACTAAAATTATTTTTGATGAAATTTCCGACAAAAAATGTTATCATCTTTTTTTGTTTAAGAGCCATATTAAGCTCCAAATCGGCGATACTTTGGAGGCATGTTTTGAACACGTTACATTAGGTACCGCTTCGGACATGTTTTTTCATGCTCAATTCAAAATTTCTTCAGTTGTATGAGATGTAAAGGCAAAAGCTTTGGTGTATTTGAAATTCCCTTCAAAAATGCCATTCTTTTTATTCGAACAATTTTTCGATTTATGAATTAGCCAAGATGCAAATTCGCTCGAGTTTTCTCATTTTATTTCAAATTTCCAAGATTTTCAGTTGTATCGGAAAAATCGTCAATTTACAGGATTGATACGACTCTTGGTGGAAAAAAGGTTATTATATTTTTTGTTGGAAATTTCATCAAAAATAATTTTAGTTCTTTTTATTTTTTCAATATAATGATTACTCCGCGAAATATATCCAAAAAACACCAAAACGGAAAACGCTTCAAGGCTTCATGCTGCAAAATGCGAAGCCCGCAAGTCGCAAATGGCATTTTCTAGTTGTTAGAAACCCCTTACAATACGTTTCCGCGAAAAAGAAAATTATGGCGATTAGTCGAGATAACATGTCTATCTCGTTTGGACGATAATAGAAAAAAGGAATTTTACTTTTGTTGCGCTACTGCTAATTGCGTATTTGAAACGTTTGAGTAGATTTTTAGTGTTTTTTTCTTTATTTAATTATTTTTTTTTAAAGAAAGTAATCAGTACCTCAGTACCAGTAGGTTTGGTATCATAGGGTTTGAGGGGAGGAGGAATAATTCTCGTTTTTTCAATAATATTGAAATTTTAAAAAATAAAGAAAAGAAGTAATATGCTTTTCTTAATCAGATATGTAAAATGTATCAATGCTACACTGTTTAAATCACTTTTTTCTCAAATTTGAATTTTTAGTCTATTTCTTACTATTGATTATTGATATGTGAAAAAATCACACATTCAAGTTTTTTTTTCCTCTCTTTCATTTTATTCTGAATATAATTCACCGGTAAAGCACCATTTTCCCCTCTAGTGTGGTATTTATACATTTTAATCCTAAATCATCAAATCGATTTTTTTTGGGGAAAAAATGATTTTTTTATTACCACGAATTTCTCAATTACCGAACTCTTTCCAAAAATCCACCTTCGTACAATTCGAAATCGTCCAATCTGAAAAACTCCCTTGCGTCCTTTCCTCCCTTCTGATTTTTCTTGAACATGACGTATCTGTATCTATAAGGTGATCAACTCTCATTCGTGTTTTATTTAGTCGCATTTACCATAACGACGTAATTGAATCGAATACCGCCGACCGCAGGTAATAACGAAACTGATTTTCCAATAAATAATTCGCGATAGGTGTTCCGACGTGACAGCTAATTTGATGAGAGTATTACTGTTCCTGTTATATAAAGCATATAGAGGCCTCATAATCTGGTACTGAAGCGTACGAAATGTATGCTATACATAACTAGTGTACAAGACTGTCATCATAGAACGCGAATACGTTTCTCATTGTTGTTTACGAGATTATCGAACATAGATATTTCCTTCAATCCGCCTATATTAATAAATTGTAGCGTCGGTGTGTGTATTACACGCGTTCATATTCACACGACACAATGACGTACATGCTCACCTGACTATTTTATCAGAGAAAATTCACGTATAAAGGCGGCTTCATCAACAAAGGTGAATTCCAGCGAGTATTATACAATTTACACATCAATACGAAGTCTTTTTGGAACTTTTTTTCAAAATTAAAGCATCCATTTTAACAACTAGCCTATTCTCTGAAACGAATTGAATAAAAAATTCTATTTTTATACCATAGAGATGAATCGTACGACTGGGGTAGTTAGCGTAGTTCGTCTTCCGCGTTACGAATTATCCTAAGGCGAAGTTTTTTTTTTTTAAATTTTATAATCAACGTTTTTACGTCGGAAAAAAGCTTTTTATAGGTGTGATGACAGATTAAGCTTTTAATTTTTTACGTTGTCATTCCGCGCACGTCTATACAGAGCTGAGAATGTCTTCAAAAGCGGCTCGATGATTAATGACTTTTCATTTAACTTTTAAAACAGAAAGAGTTAATGTTTTCCCAAATGATACCTGTATAAATGGTCTTTTATCTTTAAGTAAAAAGCCTCTTTCATTTTAATGAGATTTTTATGGTGCGTGAAGGGGATACTTATTAATAAGGTAATTAAAACGAGATTAATTAAATTACGTTTGTTTATTTTCGTTGAAGATGAGGAAAAAAGGCCCATTAAAATTAATAAATTTTTAATCGGGGGTTTCGTGAAATAGGCCAAAGAAAAGCAAATCTGTTGAGAAATTGCTCGACATTATCAAACGGGATAATTTCTCAATAAAGGACTACTTTGTTGATTGTATCATCGGGATTTCCTATTGGCTGAATTGTACGATTACAGATAAAATAGCTAATTCGTTTATAAACTCTTGTTTGTATTGGCTCGATAACAGATATGTTACGTTTGAGTTGCTCTTTTGATAATTTTTCTCTTTCGCTTGGTATTTCGCTTTTAGATTTCATGACCTTTGGTGAAAATTATCCCATCGTGTGTGAAAAAGTTGATTAACGTTTGTGCGATTTACAGAAAGAAAATGATTTATTTACGAGAAATCCATGTGATCCCGGCAATCCGCCGCAGTTCGTTGCGACTAGATTTTGAAACGAAATGCTACTTGGTGCACAACTTTTACTTGGATTTTCAAATGGAACGTGGTGCTGAGAATATTGTAGATTCGTCAAGGAAAGCTTTAACCTTATGTGCATTTCTATGTTACAACTGTGTTTGAATTTTTTTGTTCTATATTTTACGATTATTTTAAGGTTTGTTAATAGTGTTGGCATTAATCAAAATATTATAAAGACTGTGCTCCTATGAGCAATATTATATTCAAAATGAGAATTTCGATGAATTTTGAATGGAATCGTAACGGCCAACACTGCCTTAAAGTTGAAATTGTGATATTTTTTTATTAGTGTAAATGTGTATTTTAGTTTTTTCGTTTCGTGCCATTTGTATATATTTTTAATTAAGTTTAATCGTTAATTTTTGTGTACCTATTTGCGATTTTTCTGATCGTAATGCATTTTTTAATGATTTTTGCGCGTTATATGATTTTAATTTTTTGTATTTATTTATTTGGTAGCAATGTTGCTCAATGTATTCATTTACAATAAATGTTTTCTTTAAAATTTCACGTGTAGTTTTATTGCGAAATTTTCGAATTTTTTTTATCTGATCAGCGAATGGTATTTACTCGTTTTTATGGTTTTTTTCTTCAAATTTTCAAAATTATCTAATATTAGATAATTTTATTGAGAGGTGATTTTTCGAAAAGAGGTTAAGTACATTGTTATTTTAAAGTATCATAAAACTCGTGCTTTCTTTCATAATCTCAATATAAGTTGGTATTTGATAAAACCAAAATGTGCGAGTACACTCGCATGTAAAATTTACAAAGCGCATTAGAGGGAACTTATTTCGAAGGTTGAAGGTCAAGTACATCAAAAATGTATTGCTTCTTTAAAATATACCGAAAGAAATATTGGTCTAGACATAACTCCATATCTTATTCAGTTCGAAATATTGAAGTAATTTTCCAACATTTCGAAAATGGAAAAAACCCACAAAGACCTACATCTTATATTAATATTTCAATGCATCATCACTCAAAAGTCGCGAAAAATACGCCAACACACAGTATTCACCTAAAACTCGAAGTGGAGGAAGCTGTGGCGTTAGAAGCAAAGGGGTTTGTTAATTTAAAACAACAGCCCAGTAACTTGTGGCGTACCGCAGCGTGTACGAATTGTATTCTGTCAGAGTAACACCAACACAAAACCGACATTCTATTTCGAAGAAAAGCCAGATGGTAATCCACGTTGTTTTTATTTTCTTGTTGGCCAAGTTACTCTTTAATTGTGGTTTGTCAATTTTTTCGGCGTGTTGGGGAAATAAAGGCTGATTATGACGTCAAACGAGTTTTAAGTTGATACGTTGTTTGGCCTATTTTTAATATTCCTTGGGATTTGGGGGAGGATTAAGATAGGCAAAATGGGATACTTTTCTTGATAAATGAGGGTAAAGTGAGATTCCCACGTTGAATCAAGTTTGATTGAATTCAAAATGGCATCTGATCGGTTGCAGTTCGTCGATTTAATTATAATGAATGATGCCACTACAGTGAACTCTGATTCGTGTGTGTGTTAAGAGATGAAAAAAAATTCGCAAGGCAAAAATTTTTGCTTCATCAAAAGTAAATAAAGATGCCAACTTGGGATCAAAATTTCAAGCCTAACCTAACCCAAATTTTGACAAATTTTTGAATTTCCAGAAAAGATTAAACTGCATAATTGACGAAAAATACCCGTTTCAAGTGTTAATTGCAAATTTTTTCGAAACTATGAGGGATCAATTTCGTATCGTGAGAATAGGTAATTGTCAAATTTTTAGCTGCCAAAATTCACTTTTTCACAAGTTACGACGATTTTTCCAATTTAAAGTTCATGTATTTGTATGTATTAATAAACTGTGGCTATTTTTTACAATTTTGAAAATGTACCAAAAATCGAAAAATGAACTTTAGCAGCTGAACATTTGGTTTTGGGATTTTTCGATGTTCTCTTTCCAAATATCCAAATTTCGTAAAAATCCGAAATTAACACCTGCGACAGTTTCGAAACTCTTAATAAGATCAACGGGACGTAAGAGCGTTTCTCATTGGCCAGAAATTTAATCACAAACGTCGTTTTTGAGTTCTTACCACATTACTTTTGACAGCATAATAATCTCATTGTAGGCATATCTGCAAAAGGAGCGTCACCATCATGAAGCTCAAAACGGTTGAAAGTTTCAAATTTACTATTTTTTTAGCATCAACGTCATCTGGTTGTCGAAAATAACCGAGGACGTCCTTGATAAATGATTTATAATTACGAGTTATCGTATTTAAATATGAATTATCGCAATAAAAATAGGAATACATGTACCAGTAGTTATTGACATTGGTGTTCGATGTGTTGTTTTAAAGTAAAAAAAAGAAACAAGTGCACTTGAAATAACTTCAGTTATTCATAGCGCAGACATTTCTGGTTTAATTTTATCCTACTATGTGAATAAACGATGAATAAGTGAATCATAAATGTGTATAAACAGATTGCAAGCCTAGCCACAAGGTAGTAGTAGTTGATGGGTGCATTGATTCATATATGTACAATGTTCATTGTGTGATACTCATGTAGATACAAATGTTAAAGCGCGTTTTGATCGAGTATTCAAAATCAGATTGTTGTTGCTCACATCTCCATACTTTTTCTCAACTCACAATCAGATTAACTTGGCGTCTTCTTCCTCGCCAAGATGCTTCACTTCCAAATATTTCTTCTTGGCGTTACATTATCAGTTGTACATTTCAGTTTTTCTGAAGTAATTACATTGTATGACGCCAAACAAGTGAGTATAATGTTACATATTATGTACATACTATGTACGTATGTACTTATTGTTAGTACGTATATGGAATGGATATTTAATGCATTCTTAATTGTAATTCATGATCTTATCTTTCGATTTTCCCCTTGAAGGAAATTTTTTTTACAACTTTTTACGGTGCACAAAACATAGAAGTAGTCAACTGGTTCAAAACTCAGTTTAAACCTCATTACAAACTATTTGAAGAATACACAACATTTGCATATTTTCCTTGTCATGATATTACGGTTCGTTAATATCTATGCAACTTTTTTCAACTTTCAACTTTCAAGTTGATTACGTCTCAATGCATTTCGTAGATCAGCAGCGATAACAAAACGCTTACTTGCCCTCAACCTGATACCTGTTGCTATATGAATAAGCTGCACGCCTGCGCTATTGAACATTTCAAAGAGGGGCCGAAGTTAAACAGGTTTATACTTTGTACCCTTGAGAACGGACTACATTCGGTATTTAAAGTAAGCCATCTTTTTCTTTTCTAATACTCAATTTTAATGCCGTCTGCGGAGTTCTCCCCCGAAATCGCGTTTTTGCATTATTTCGGGAGGGGGGAAGCCATCTGGAAGTTGATTTTGGAATTACCTATTCAATTCGTCGCGCAAATAAATTTTTAACCTATTGTAGTGTGCTGATCCTAACGACATGAAGATGTTAGAGGATTGTGCAAAAGGTGACGAAGGGTTTAAATTGTGTTATGCAAGTAGCAAATTCATGCTGCCGTTTAGTCATTTGCCATCGTTTCAATGGGTGGGTTATCTGTATCTCATGAGTCATTTATTTTTCTTTTTTACGCTAAAAATAACCAGTGGATTTAAATAATGCCGTTTATTATGTTAGGATGGCCTTCTTAAGCCACCTTTCGATATGACTGACGCGTTGTGTAGAGGGTTGAAGTTACGTTACCTTAAAAAATATCCCGATGTATGCTGTAAATGAAGTAAGTATATTATCATAATGATTTTTTATTTAGAAAATATTTTAAAAATTGGAGATATCTGATGTGTCGGAAAAAGGCACACAGCTAGACTATTTTATCAACATTTATTAACAAAATAAACGTTATGATTGGTACATGCGAGTGTAATAATAAACAATCACACTTGCATAACAGAAAAATTATTTCAAGATATTGACATCGCTGTGAACTCGATTTTAATTGCCACCCTCATTTTTTAGTTCCTACTTAAAAAATTTTGAAAAAATGTACAAGCATGAGGTTCACCATGTCCAAAAAATAAAAGGTTTCGAATACACGTCAACACGTACAACGTAATAATCTCGTAGGCATGTTTGTAAAAGGAGCAGCTAGCAGCATTATCAGCCGAACGATTTTCAACTATGTTCAAATATTTTGAAATCTTCAAATTATTTGTTTTTAGAATTGGCAATTCATTGTCAAAAATAACGGCGAACGTCCTTGATAAATTATTTATCATTGAGTTCCGCGTTTAAATGCGAATCTTTTCAATGGGTGCGTGTTTTGAGGTGTTAATCCTTTTTTATGCAAAAAATGCTCAGTGTATCCGAATAATGTTATTTATTGTGATTGGATGGCCTTCATAAGCCTCCTTTCGATTTGACTGACACATTGTGGTTACATTAATCACTACCCGGTAGTGTGCCCTACGTAATGTAAGTTATCAAAATATGTAATTTTCTATTGAAAATTTGAAATACCTGTGGTATTTTTTTTTCAGAGCAGTGCGTTAATGAAAGGCTCATAAAATTTGGATATATTTCGACGTGACTATTGAATGAATATTTATAAATAATAAGTAATCATAACGAAATACATAATTACTCGTATGTACTGTAGGCCTGTAGAATGATTTATATCATACGTCTGAGAGTTTTTTTTTATAAATTAAGTATTATAATAAACGCAATTTTAATCACAAACTGGTAAATTTTACATTCTTCAATATTAGTTATTACAATTTCTTTCATGCCGATTACGTTTAAGGCACGGAACAATAAAAACGATTGCAAAACTTGAAAAACATAATTCCATTCCGTATACCTAAATTAGCTCTGAGAGAATATCGAATTACCTCGAATTAAAAAAAAACATTATCTAGGTCAACACAGGATCTCAAATCACACTCGTAAGGGATGTGCAGACATTCTGTTGGAGGGTTTTGGGGTCTCAAAATTAAATAACGCGCTTTTTTCCGGAAATGACCAATCTTTGAAGGTTCACAACTCCTACCCTGGTTTACCTGCGGGGCTCAAAATTTGGCTGGGAAGACATAGTTACACCCCGACGTACATCGATTGTGAGTATCTTTTCACAAACGTGAGGAACAATGTAATGTGCCCACAGAATAAAGATTCTTAACGGTGAAACCATTTCTTTCGAAAAATAGAATTTAGGTACGAGTAATGGTTTGTCTAATATGTCTGTCGATTTCGGATATTTTCGAATCTGTCATGATAACTTGAAAAAATGGTACATTCACGCATTCAAAAATACACACTTGAATAAACATATAAATAAAATAAATGAACAAACGTGACACTATCTACAAATAGAAATAGTTTAAATACTCGCTCATATAAAAGTATGCTCTAATTGTACAGTTTTAGTTATACAGGCAGATACTATTTTTAATTTCTTTTAAAAAATGTTTTTAAATATTAGAATTGTTCTGTTTTGTGCTTCTATTTCTTTATCTTGTCAGAACGATCCACTTGCCCCACCGGTAATGTTTATGCACGACAGTTTGCTTGTGAATTTCCCCAAGCTCACTACAAATTTTACGATGAAGTGTTAATATATATTTTTAATATATTTATTCACAATTATGTGCAGGGATTGGATGTATATATCTATTATGACGCGAGTCAACCCCCTTCTATAGATTGGTTTAAAAAGGATTATCCAAACTATCTAAAGATGTACAACAACTTCATAAATTTCTATCCTACTCCATGCCAATTTATCAAGGTAAATATCACAATTTTGGACTTGGCCAACATCAAAAGATATTAAATAAGTAATCAATTTTTAATATGTATTTTCGGGTATTTTTTACGCATTTTTATAGTTAAGCTGCGATGGAAAGACAATGACATGCGATGCTCCTGATACTAATTGCGATCTGAATAAACTCCACGCTTGTGCGATTAAACATATCAAAGATATCGCTAAATTAAATAATTTCATCGTATGCACGTTCTCAAAAGGGGCAACATCATTGAAAGAGGTTTAAGCAAATAGTTACGTAATTGAAAAATACAACTTGAAGTTATTAATAATTTGCAGTGTTTATGTGACCAACAATTGGAAAATGCGGTGGAAACGTGCTTCAAGGGTGAAGAAGGATTCAAAGTATGCGTAAACTCTTACCAACTTTTTGAAAAACCTCTACCTAAGGATGTCATTCCATTTTTTATAGTACCCGTGGTAGATACACAATTTTTGTACATTTGAATAATTTCATTTACTGTTAATAATATTCTTGCTAAATGTTAATTTTTCTACAGAATTTCTATTATTACCTTCCTTATCTCAATACCGATGTGTTATGTCGTCATTTGTTAATAACCCAAAACCCTATGCCAGGTTCATGTCCATCTGTGAGTATAATCATTTTACATTATAATTGACTAATCCGTTGAGAGCAAAAATGAACCCGAGGTGAATGTTTCGGGCTCCCACCTCAATTTATGTATTAAGCTTATAAATTGAGAATACCCGTCATAATAACATGTTATGATGACGCATCATTGTTACGGTGACGTGTCATAACAATGAGTGACATGTGTTCATATCATGGTGGCGTGTTGTAATGACATGTCATGATCATGTCATGATGATACACCATTGTAGTGGTGATAAGTATGTTGTGATGGCATGTCATGAATGATCATGTTATGATAACATGCTTCATGCCATTGTCATGGTGATATGTATGTCATGAGTCATGATCATGTCATGGTGACACGTTATGAGGGCATGTCATGCTGCTATAATGATGACATGCATGAACGACGAAACGTCCATGCAGGTGGATGCGAAGCGACATGACGATGTCCCATTTTGTTGTGAACTTGCACGCAAACTGATTTCCATCAAGTGTAGAAATGTACAGAAAATGAGAATGGACAAGAAATTTTAACTCAACATTGAACGTTTGCAACACCTTGTTCGTAATTGAATATTCATTAACTCATTCGACACTATCTGTTTTTTCAGAACTTGTAGTTAGAGCAAATTCTTCCATTAAAAAAGAACCACCCTAAATAATCTCAATCAATGAAATATGATTTTAGAGAATAGAACGATAAACGAATACAGGTCTACCTAATAAATTTACGATTCAGTTATACATAAGATTCCAAATTGTGTAAATTGTAACTAATTAGTCATTAAAATTGAAAGGTAAAAGTGAGTAAATATGTTATATTTCGCTCTCATCTAAGGAGCAAGAATAAAAGTGTCAGAATTTAATCCTATGACTATGATTATAGTTATAGTGACTACTCGAGTAACGTCATATGCGAAATGTGCGACACAGAATATCATCATTTCAACTATCACAGATGAATTTCAGCGCGCATCTGTGAATAATGAAATAAAATTGTTTACTTTTTCATCGACATTCATTACCACAAATGAAACCTTCATTCGGCGAATTTTCGAAAACACAAATTTCACGACAAACAGAATTACCGTGATTTTTCACGATGATATCGTCATCAAGGTCAAAATGTTAGTTTCAAATTGAGTACTCTTTCACAATTGACGTTTCATGAGAGTCGAAAATAACCGAAAATGTTCCTGATTCGTGGTTTATCACATTAAATAGTCATTACATGAAAAATGTATGCAATAACTATAAAAAAAATGAGCATAAAAGTTTTATTGTGATTTCACAGGTGTTGAAATTGGTAAATTTTAATATTCGATGAAATGACTGAATCATCAAAACAAATAAATAAGTAATATCCATTACCTATACTTCGCGTATCTAATGCCCATACGTAGTACGCAAGAGGGTAGAAGTGCCTTTGAGTCCGCATAGAATCAGATAAACTCGTTGAAGTATTTTTTTAAACCGAAATGTCCTCAATATTAATATTTTTCTTCGGTGTATCAATGATACATTTCAGCTATTCTGAAAAATTTAAATTGTACGAAGATGGAGAAGTGAGCATTTATTGTACTCTTATAAATATTTAATATGTTTTTAATTAATGATCTTATCTTTCAATTTTCCCTTTGAAGGAATCTTATTTTTCGTCTTTTTACGGCGCAGAGAACGCAGAAACCATCAACTGGTTCAAAACTGAATTTAAAGCGCATTACCAACCATTTGAAAAATACATACATTTTTCATACTATCCCTGCCATGATGTTACAGTTCGTAAATCATTCGTGAAACTTTGCCAGTTTTCAAAAAGTTTCAAGTTGATTACACCTCGATAACATTTCGTAGGCCAGCAGCGATAACAGAACGCTCACCTGTCCCGAACCTGATCCCAGTTGCTACATGAATAAAATCCACGCCTGCGCTGATAATTATTTCAAAGCCGGGCCCAAGTTGAATGCTTTCATAGTTTGTACTTTTGAAAACGGACTGCAATCGGTATCTAAAGTAAGTCATTCGAAAGTTGATTCCATGAATCATTGAATTTGTCACACAAAAAAATTTTCAACCTACACGTGTAGTGCGCTGATCCAAACGACGCGAAGATTTTGAACGAATGTGCAAAAAACGTCCAAGGGAATGAATTATGCTTTGCAAAAAGTCAAAAAATGATGCCATTTAATCATATGCCATCGTTTGTGGTGGTATGTACCTAATCTATTTTTCTTTTTGTTGTACATCCAGTGATTCTGAATAAATGAATAATTCTGTTTGTTATGACGACAGCACGGCTTCTATAAACCACCTTTCGATATGACAGACGCATTGTGTAGAGAACTGATATTACGTCACATGAAACGACCCGATGTGTGCAACTCCGTGAGTATATTTTTAAATAAATTTCAAATGAGGAAATATTTTTAAAATGCGGAATACCTACGAAATCTCTTAAATATTTTTCTTCAGATACATGAATGTTAAATACGCCAAAGCAAACCTATTTGTCAACATTTGAAAACAAGCAAACATCAGACGTGTAATAGTTTTATCTAGAGTTTTTTATTGTAAAACATAAATCATAATAAACGAAATTTTAATCACAATTTACATTTTTTAATTTAAAATATCTTGAGGGGGCACGCTGATAGTGATTGCTTGCTATGTACCTACATAAAAAAAGTTCCTCTCAGGGGGAGGAACAAGGTTAAAATTAACAAAAATGGATTTTCAGCACACTTGCAGCAAAAATACATCCATAAAAAATCTACCGGTCCGGTCGGTGCTGGTGCCACAATTTTTTCAAAGAAAGAAGTTTTTATTATCTTCTCTTAACAAAGATGTTCCAATTTTTTAAAACTGAAAATGAAAAAATTGCCTGTGCGAAGCTAAGGTGAAAATTTTCTTATTTTATCAAGTGTGTAATTTTTTGTAGTTTTGTGAGGTTTTTCACACGCGATTTGCTTTAATAATCATCGAAAGCTCTATTAAAAAATGCAGTTTGGTGAAGTAATTACAATTAACGTGGTCAACAAGCAACTCACTTTTTGAAAAAATTTACAATTTCTTGTAATTTTTCAATATCGGGAGAGATTTGTTTCCCTTACTTTCCCCTCCATTTATTTTATTTTTTTTAACCAGTCTTCAATAATTGGCAACACTTAATAGATTCATAGTACATACATTAAAAAAGAACATCACTCTTTTTTTCAAAGTTTTTGAATGAATAAAGCAGAAAATGATGTGCTCTAAACGCAAAGAGCAATAAACGATTGAAGGCAATTGAGCATTATTTATCCAAACAATTCTTCTGATGTCACAGCTGATTCGTGGATATTTCCGAGTTTATTACATAACAAATCAAAACGTAATGGGTAAACATTAAATGAAAATGCCCCATATTTTGGAAAATAACATCTGAATAAGCATATAAATAAAATGAGTATACCAACTAAACAATGCATAAGTACTATATCCAAAAACATTTAAAATACACGTTAAATACATATAAGGACGTTTTTTTATTTCATAGTTTTACTTATTATTCACGTTCAACAACACTTGCCTTCTTTTATCCCTTGAAAAAATGTCTCTTATAGTAAAAATTGTTTTAGTTTGTGCTTTTATTTCTTCGTCACATCAAGATGGCGAATTGGATTCGAAATTATATGTAATATTTTCACCTAGTTATTCGTTAATTTATCTATTATGCAATTACACACCTATTTTCATTTTTTTAAAATATTGGCGCATTTCTGTCAGCCATTGAGTGCAGTAATTTGTTACGACGCGAGCCAATGTTGTTCAATAAAGTGGTTTACTAAAGATTTTCCCAACATCCTCAAGATGTTTGATAACTACATTAATTTAAAATTTGCACCGTGCCAGCTTATCCAGGTAAATATTAAAGTTTTGAATTTTGATAAGTAATTTCTACACAAGCCAACGTCGAAAGATGTTCAATAGAAAATTTTCAATATGTATTTTTGGGTATTTTTTATGCCTTTTTATAGCTAAGCAGCGATGGAAAAACAATGAAATGCGATGCTCCTGATACTAATTGCGACCTGAATAAACTTCACGCTTGTGCGGTTTACCATATCGATGATGCTGATAAATTGAAGAATTTTATTGCATGCACGTTTGCAAAAGGAGCAGCATCGTCGAAAGAGGTCTAGAAGTGAATATTTATGCAACCAAAGAACGCTAGTAAACATTAATAATTTGCAGTGTTTAAATGACCAACAACTGGAAAACGCGGTGGAAACGTGCTTCAAGGGCGAAGAAGGCTTCAAAGCTTGTGTAGAATTTTCTCAAATTTTTGAACAACCTTTACCTAGGGAATGCCTTCCATTTTTCTTCATACCCAAGGTATGCATTTCAATTCATAGTTGATCAGAGCCGTCGAGAGCGAAGTGGGCTCAGAGTAAACATCCTGAGCTTGTATTTATTAACGTAACGAAATAAGGAAATAAACATTTCCAAGTCTTTTTGAGAGAACCGGTTCTTGGACGAAATGTCTCAATTGCCATGTTGCTCCTCGATGACTTTGGGTTGTAATACTCATGCTGAAAATTTACTTTTCCAACAGAATTTCTTTTATTACCCTCCTTACCTGACTACCGATGTGATATGTCGTCAATTCATAATGGGTAATCGTTCGCTTCCGCCGTCATGTCCAAAGGTGAGTGTAATCGTTTATATTAATTGTCGATCTTCTTTCAAAAACCTATTTTCTGTGAACTATTTATTTAATCCAATTTTTTTTTCAGGACGTGTGAAAGTAAGGCAATTTATCGTTCATGAAAGTGACACTTCCATTAAAATAAAATAGGCTATATTGGAATTATATTTATGTAATTATATCTGAAGAAAATATACGACTGCAATAAAACAATTTTTAATCGTCCAATGGCTGCTTATTAATTAATTACAAGAGTAAGGAGCAAATTATGAGTATAATAGGTACGAACTAAGTACCATGTACCGGGTGTCCAGTTATTCATAAGTCGCCTCGGAAATTAAATGTTAAAAAACTGACAATGGCTCCAAATCAATCAGTCACCCAATGCTGCCAATGTAGATTAAACAAACCATCGACATCAGAAAAACACAAAAAAAGAACAAGGATGTTGTGAGATAGTGGCGTTATCCTTTTGTTTTAATTACTATCCATTGACATTGTACTCATCAGGTAATATATTTTCCCAAAATTTAATAGCCGTGGCATGAATTGCATTTTCCAAACGATAATCACTTGAGGAATAAATATTGAGGCAATCAACTTGAAAGTCTTGTTTTTTGGCCAATGGTTTCCAAGAGTTTATCGCGTCATTCGGATTTCTATAGAATTGGTAAATGAAATACTAGTAAGTGACGAATCCTCATGGAAAGTATTAGTACCTAGGTATTATAGACTAGTAATCTTAAGCTAGTATTACTTATTTCGAATGTGAGGCAATGGACACTAACCCTGTTTTCATGAAATTTACCACAATTGAAGACATGAATTTGCCCATCAAAGCATCTGCTTCTGTCTCGTCAGTTCTAAGTGTTGGTGAAGAATTCACTAAGTACATTAAATCATCAGCATGACTAGCACCTGAATATTAATTATTAAATCAATAAATTCACAAATTGAGAGTATCTGTGTTACCATTACTTATTTACTGAAAGTAGGAAAACTTACCATAATTTACCGAATTCCTTGCGAATATATTAGTAAGACTGTGTTGTCCTCTGTATATCAGTTTATAACAATACATATCTGTCTTTGTGGCCAAATTATGTAATTTACTCGCTTTGATGATATCGTTGAAAAATAATCTATCCCCAAGCATCTAGGTATAAAAAAATTCCTTTATTGGGTAATTAAGTAACTTATGGTAATTTAAAAATCTTACCAGAATGGTTTCATTGGCCGTTTGTTTGGAAACGGGATTATTTCCAAAATAGAAATTTTTAATTGATGAACTAATATTATCCATTTTTTCTTCCGGAACACTATACTTATACATCAACAAATTAGGTGCGATTTTATACCAATCATCGTTTAATTCTTTCATTAGATCCTCACGATCAATAAAATCTAAAACAAACACGAAACATTAAAATCAAACAGATTAAAATCCTAACTGAAAGCCAAAAGTAAAAACCTGCTCCAGGATATAATCCTTCATTTTCATTAAGGCTAAACAACCATGGCAGATCTTTAATCGCTCCACGTTTTAATAAATCAAAAGGATGGGACGATAAAAAAGCATTTGAGGTGTTAGGTTCAACTACTGGGCCAAATGGCGTAAATGGGCAATACCTCCACATCTACTTCACGGAGTAATAAATTAATAATTATTCCAAAATCTTTATGTTGCGAAATACATTTACCATAAACTCCTTTGATCTTTCTGTTATAGTTTCGGCTGGTCGTCTTCGTAAACATTCCACCATTTCTGAAGTATTTTCAGTAGGACAACCAAGTAAACTAGCGAAATGAAAAGATTTCTGTGTATTGTTTTTAGGTAATGTCCAAGGAGGTAAGGACGAGCCGCTTAATGAAATTCCTTTCTGGAATAGGCCTATACATTGAAGCGATTTTTAGTAAATTTCATCAAATTATTGGAGTCTTACTTCTACACCCTCTTCTTACCTTCACTCATTGGTGATAAAAAGTGGTAATGAACGCTTGCGCCACCAGCAGAGCAACCCATAATTGTCACGCTTTTCGGATTACCTCCAAATTGCGCGATATTATTTTGTATCCATTTCAACGCCATGACTTGATCTTTTAGTCCGAAATTCCCTGGCGCAGCATCATCGCCAGTGCTGAGAAATCCTTTGGAAAAGATTATCAATCATTTAATCATTTCAAGAATAACAAGGCTCATTCTTCAAACGGAAATTCGATTACCTAAAACTCCAAGTCTATAATTGATCGAAATATAAATAATATCGCCATTTTGTGAAAGATACGTTGGGTAAAATATCCCTCCGGTACCATACATAAAGGCTCCTCCGTGGAAATAAACCACAACATCCATCAATTTGGTAATGTTTTTTTGAAACTAGTATGTGAGCATACAAAATGAATCCAGTACCTACTTCCTTTATAGGTTAACTAAACTATAATTTGCAACTGGTTTACTTTTGGTGTGAAAATATTCAAATATAAGCAATCTTCATTCCCACTAATTTTATACAACGATGAATGATGAACTTGGAAACAAGTACTGCTCGTATGCGAGGCGTTCCACGTGCCTATCCATGGTTTCAAGGGTTGCGGCTCCTAATAAAATCACCAATTGACTTTATAAACTTGAAACATCATAAATATACTTGTTGAAAATTCACACTTTTTAAGTACCGTGTATCGAAATCGAAAGTTTTTTATTTTTAGGTATATAATGTCACATTTGAGAAGATACTGCAAGCAATAAACTTTGTTTTGTTAGTGTAGAAGTGAAAATGAAGACTTTAAATGGAAGTGCATAGAATAAAATAATAGTGCATATTATACCTTGAACCTATTTTTGGAGATAGGTGGTTCTGCATAAGGTACGCCTAAAAATGCATCAAGAATATGACCATTTGGTAATTTATACGTTGTACCGATAAGTTTACCCTCCTTAACGGATACAACAGGCGAATCAGCCAGCGCCGTTGAAAATAGGCAAAAAACACAAAGTACTATAAATTGCTTCATTTTTAACGTGCGTTTATTTGGTACAAAGTAATCTTAAAGACTGATTCTTAAATTACTAAAATTCTAAATAATAATTTACGTAGCTATTATCACATCATATAAACTACGTACTTAGTTGCGCAACCGGCGATTATCAGTGAGAGATAAATGTGATCAGCACATGAGATGGTTATTCAAAATAGTTGATTTTTGAAAATTTAAGTATGCATCGTTAAAATAATTCATTGAAGCGTGTTCACACATCTTATCTTATTTTAATGTAAAATAATGATAAACTCGTCTCGCGTGGCTTGCTTTGGTTTCATCAACATATTTTCGTGTACAGATTCAGTAGGCATTTTCTTCAACAATAAATACTGATTTTGAAAACTGAGAACAACCGGATTCTATAATGGTCTCTTTCTTCTGATTTCATAAACTATGTTTTATTTTGTTAATATGAAAATTTTACAAAAACTGTACATTATAGCTCGGTTTTTTCAAATCGCCATGGCGACTCTTCAATATTGTATTCGTTTGGTAGTAAACGGCTCCAAAATTCGCTGGCTGTCGAATTTGTTACATCCTCCAAGCGATGATTAGTCGCGGAATATATGCTTAGGCAATCAACGCGAAAGTTCTGGTATTTATCCAATGGTTTCCAGGAAGTTACCCCATTATTTGGGTTTCTATAAAGTTCAAAATGTACATGTGGTATGAACATCATAAAGAAATGTATACCTAACTGTCGAATACATACCCTGTTTTCATGAAATTTACCATTATCGAGGACATGAATTCGCTCATTGAAGCATCCGAGGCAGTTTCGTCAGCGTTTACAAAGGGCACAAATTTTAATATGTACAAAGAATCATCAGCATGGCTAACTCCTAAGTAATGAATCATAATGTAGGTAGTTAAATATCTGGTATTTAATAAATCGATAAATTTTCAAGAAATTGCTAAGGAAACATACCATAATCTTCAAAATTTTTTGAAAAAATGTTAGTTATGCTATATTTTCCTCTATACTTGAAGTTATAACAGTACACATTGCTTTTCGTCACTGAATTGTGTAACAAAGTTGCATTGATAATATCGTTAAAAAATAATCTATCGCCAAGCACCTGCGATAAAAAAAGAATTTGCTATTTGCAAATAGGTATATGACAATTTTGTAATTTACTTGTATCGTGGCATCGTTAGTTTCCTTGGAAATGGTTGTGTTCCTGAAATAGAAATCCTTAATGGCCCAACTAACGATATCTCTTTTTTCTTCCGGAACGCTGAAGTTATACATCAATAAATTGGGAGCAATTTTATCCCATTCGTCGTTTAATTCTTTCAACAGATCCTCACGAGCGATGAAGTCTGAAACATGGACCCCACAAAATTAAACCAAAACTGCTTAAAGGCTGTATTCCTTGTGAATGCTAAATATCAAACCTGATCCAGGATACAATCCTTCCTTCTCATTAAGACTTATCATCCACGGCAAATCTTTAATTTCCCCTCGTTTAAGCAAATCAAAGGGATGGGCTGTTAAAAAAGCCCCCGAACGTGTGGGTTCAACAACAGGACCAAATGGTGTAAATGGACAATACCTCCACATCTAAGTAATGAATTTTATTTTTTTTAATAGTATTTGTATAATAATTTGTGATGCAAATGAAGCACGATATTTACCATGAATTCCTTCGATTTTTCAGTTATCACTTTCGCTGGTCTCCTCTTTAGACATTTTATCATTTCTAAATTATTATCAGTGGGACAACCTAACAAGCCACCCAAATGAATGGATTTTTGTGAATTATTTTTTGGCAACGTCCAAGGAGGTAGTACTGAGCCACTTAGCGAAATCCCTTTCTGAAACAAACCTAAAAGAAAATTAAGCAATGTTACTTACTAACTTTTGAATTAATTTGACAAAACTTGAGTCGTCGTCGAAAATTATTGGATATCTTCCTCTTACTTAAATCTTACCTTCACTTAGAGGAGATAAAAAGTGATAATGAACACTTGCGCCACCAGCTGAGCAACCCGTGATGGTTACGCTTTTTGGATTACCTCCAAATTGGGCGATATTATTTTGCACCCATTTTAACGCCATTACTTGATCTTTCAATCCAAAATTTCCTGGTGCGGCATCATCACCAGTGCTAAGAAATCCTATGTAGAAATTTATAAGAAAATGGATTGGCTTCTGAAATACACAAAGTTTTGAGTACCTACCAACTAAATAGTCTTACCCAAAGCTCCAAGTCGATAGTTTATGGTAACATAAACGATATCCTCATTTTGTAATAAATACGCCGGGTAATAGGCCCCTCCATAACCAAATATAAAGGCTCCTCCATGAATAAAAACCATCACATCCATCAATGTGTCAACATTATCTCGGAACTATCGTGTAATATAAGCATCAGAGGACCAAGAAAGACAACTTTGCATGTTAATTTCAAGAATAGGAGGTTTTCTATATTTAAATTATCCTACTTTTGGTGTAAAAACATTCAAATATAGGCAATCTTCACTTCCAAAAACTTCATACAATGATCCATGATCAACTTGTAAACATGGATTGCCTCCATGTGAAGCGTTCCATGTACCTAACCATGGTTTTAAAGGTTGCGGCTCCTAAAAAGAAATTGACTTGATCAACAATAGGTACTTGACTAGTCATTGAATCATCGAACTTGATGTAATAATTAAAGTATTAATAATTTTACCTTGAACCTATTTTCAGAAATAGGTGGCTCTGCGTAAGGCACTCCTAAAAATGCATCGACGATGCGACGATTCGGTAATTCATACGTTGTGCCTACAAGTCTTCCCTCTTGTACATGGACTTCCGGCGAATCACCCAAAACGATAGAAAAAAAGCAGAAAACGCAATATAACACGAATTGCCTCATTTTTAAAGACTTTGCTTAATCAATGCAAACTTAAGTTTCAAACTGTCGACTGCCACAGTCTTTATGAACATGAAAAAATCAAGTAGGTTTACTTTATGCTATGTATCACAGGTACGAGATAAAACTTGCTCTGTATTTAGTCTATTTACCTAACTGTTGTGATTGTCATTGATGTAAACAATTGTTTTCGTATCTACACAAGATATGTATGCCTAGTTATATGTACATAAGTTATTATTTTATGACATATCATCGTCAAGTTTCAAATGATTATGTTATTTTTAAATCATCTGTTTAACTTTCAAGCGTCTATTCATCTTTTAACTCAAATAAATGGCTAAGGCCAGTATACTTTATTTGAAAACATAAACAACTACATAATATTTCAGATTTCAAAATTGTATAGGTAATTGTGAAATATGATATTTTTCAAATAGTTCAATACGATTGAGTTATAATAAGGGAAATATCTTTCAATCAAGATGCATTTATTACAGTATAGTGTAGGCCTACATGTATTGTAAGACGAAATTTCTTTGACGACTTATGCGGTTGCACAATCAGCAGGATATATAATACCATACTGCTTCAGTTGTTGACAAATGACAGTTTGTAAATTCGTTGCAGAAGCTGTATTATCGCTTACTGTCTCATCAAACGTCTGTAAAAATTTTGTGAGCATAAAATTACACACGAATAAGGAGCAGTTACATAATTCGAAAAATAGAATCTCATGTTTGCATAAAGAAATAAGTTGGTAATACAGACAGTGCTATCGATTTACCAATTCATAACTGAAAGAAGGGATTTTATCAGAGTTTGGCCGTGTTTTGCTGTAATCGAAACACAACCTTTTACCCAAATCTCCGCTTGCACAAGTCTTGATAGAATCGTATTGAATTTTGCAACTAGTTGCGCACTGGATCAATTCATTAATTATAAATTAAATGTCTTTTAATGCAAATTTACTATTAGAGTTAATTAGGTACTTTTTCGAAATCTGGTAGCTTTGTGGCGTCTTGCATGGTACAATTCAAAAACTGAAAAAGAACTTGAGGGTCTTTAATTATTGATATGGCACAGGCATGTGTTGTGGCAGCTACGCAACCTGTATCAGCATCATCTTTACAGTCCAACTGCAGACTGCCGCTTGTAGAATCATCAGTAAGCTACGCGTTGAAACAAAAAATATGTAGGATATCTCTTGGAAAAACAGAGTTCATTTTTTTTTTAAAGTGACGTGGAAACTTCGAGCTACGTATAATTAATTATTCATCGTCTATTTACCTCAGCAAACATACAAGGTTCAAATTTAAGCACGAGATAGGCGCTAAATTTTGCATATATTGCGGCTAATGACTGAATCCATTTTTGTGAATTTGCATCCATAGCTTTGTAAAAAATTCCTATCACAAGTTTCTGCAAAGAAGATCATAAACACCTACGTACAATCAACGAAACAGAAATGTAACATTTGAATAAAAATGGGAAATTTAACCTTATCACATTCTTGAGGCATCGCTGTCGCTTTGGTTGCTTTAAGTTGTGCACAAACAGCTGATTGGAAGTCAGTCACACAAACATTATTGATGTAATGATCTAAATGTTCAAATTTGTCAGTAGATTGAATATCATTCTAAAAAAAAAAAGACAAAATAAATATAGTATAAGTAGAGCTATGTCTTTTGAAAAAATCAAAATTTTGAATTTTCACCGGATTCTTGAAAATAAACCCTGGCATTGTATTAGTATCCGGCATTTTTTCTTCGCTGTATTTCTTGCAAAGATTTTTTCCTGTATCCGAACTAGCACAAGTTTGCAGCTGCTGGTCGTCTAATTTATTTCGAATAGCGCACTGTATTTATGTCCAAAAAAATTGCCTTTTAATGTTCAAATCGACATTTTGAATTTTTAGACATCTATGATTACTAACTGTCAAAAAATCCGGAATTTTTTTCACGGTACACATGGTGCATCCGAGAAAATTAATTAATTGCGTCATATCGGTTGTTTGAGCAATTGCGCAAGAATGCACCTTGTCCAGATTGCATAAAGGATCTGCTTGAGCAGGACAGGATAGATCTCCGCTTTGTTCCTTTTACGAAAAAGGGCACAATAATTTTAAAATGATTTTCATGAAGGCTATTCGATCATCTATAGTATATTTTTACCTTGGCCAATTGACATGGAATCAAACTAATGTCGATGTACGAAGAAAAACAACTGAATTCCCTAAGAAGTGTGGTATTAACAAATACTTGTGAATTTTCTTCCATCGCATCGTAATAGATGGTTAAACTTGGTTGCTGTCAAAACGTTTATAAAAGCACCATAATTTAATTTTTTTAAATGAAATAATGAAATTAGCATACCGATGTTTGCGCAGCTGTAGCTGGAGGGGGTTTAATTACTATTGTGTTAGGAACAGAAGGAAGATCACCAGAAACAAAATAACGAAAACCAATTCCCAATCCACAAATGGTAAAATACGAGTATTTTACCGACCGATATTTACCCGTTAAAGAGCCAAAATAGTAAAAAATCACACTAATCGAAAAAATTATCATTTTAAGTTTCGAAAATTGTCTATAAACAGCAAGTACTTCGATTAACGAATGGGTGATTTTTCGTCAACTCGAAACCTTTAGTGCTTAGAGGTTTATTGTGAAATTTGGAAAAAAATTTTTAACGTTAGAAAAATATGTTCGTAGATCTAAAAATACATAGCCTATGTACTATGTAGGTAGCAAATAATACGTCGTATACGTCAGCGTGCTTTGTTACAAACCCATAATTTTCAATACTTATGTTTGCATTAGAACAACTATAGCAATATTTATGAATGAAACACGGATAAATTTTTTCGGTTTGGGGAAATCTGAAATATAATTTTTTCAGATGATTTAAAATATTGTGATTCATAGTTTTCATTTCATGTTCAGAATAAATTCATGTACCTCGTACCCGTCAGCAATTAGTCTTAAATTAGTAAGTAAGGTAGCGTGCAATTTTTCATATCCCAAAAAGAATTTCGAATAATCAAGAATTCACGATTGATTTGAAAAATTTGTAAAAGTGTTGCTCAGTTGTCATGAAATTTATTTAAATCTATTTCATGAAAATTATGTACCCTGTCTAGGTAGGTACAGGTAGTAGGTTAGGTAATAGGTAACTTATACCGGGTGACCAATTGATTTTGAGCCCCCTTGGGAAATTAAATTACTTTTTTTTCGATTTCAAAAGGGAAGTGGTAGCACTGAATTAATGTAAAATCGGACATTTTTTTCTTGAATAGGGATGTTGCATTTCATAGTAAAAAAAAATGCAATTTACTTATCTAGTCTAAAAATTGATAGGGGCCCGTGAACAATCGGCAATTGGCCTCTCGATATGCAAAATCAATTGAAAACGACCAAATGTGGGTGTAACAAATAACGAAAAAAAATTATCATGCCGGATATGATTTTATGGCTCTAACTGTTCGAAAGTACTGTTTTTGTTACCTTTTGACAGTTGAATGTAAATTTCATTAAGTAAATTTATTAATCTGTCACAAGAATCATCGCTGGGTTTAACAAATAATCAACGCTTTTTCCTTGTGAATAGAATTTTGACATTTAAACGTTAAACCTTTAGATAATCTCAAAAGTATTTTTTTTAAATTATCTTAAGTCACGAGTTGAGTATTTTTGTGAGCAGGTGTTTCTATTAATTAGGCAAACCTATCATTCAAGGTGAAATATGTACCACTGATTTATCTCATCAAGCCATCAATCTTCGTTGGTAGATAATAACTGACTCAATCATAATGTTTAAATCATCCCACGTTCTACACTCAATTCAGAAGTTTACTCAAATTACAAAAAATTTATGTAATTTAATCAAGAACCATCTTTTCATACTAGGTAACTTAGCAATAAATAAAATATTTGTGGATATGTCGTATTTATTTTTTATTATTGCATACTTATCCATTTGTAGTGTACATATTTGTTAACTCCATTTCATAAAACTATAATCTAACATGAAAATTAATTGCATTTATCCAACTATAACTTGTGGTTGAGCAACCATTGGCTGAGCAACAATTGTTGGAGATGGGACGAACACCGGTGGAGGGGTATAAATTACTTGAGGAGGTGCTGCTGGAACCACGGCTTGAGGAGCATAATACCCTGGATATCCTCCTATTACCGTTGATGGCACATACGGTGGGGCACTGAATAGATGATGAACCAGCGCAGCGGTACCTAGACCTGCCACTACTCCTGTTCCAAATCCCGGTCTGGCATTGGCTACGTGATATAATTCTTGAAAAATTATAAAAGAAATTATAATTTTCAATGCAAATGATGATTTGTAAAGTAACATGCTCATGACCGGAGTGCGATAAATAATTTTCCAAAAGTCACGTTCATCAAGTATAGTTTAATTACACGAATGGTTGCCATATATGTTGGATAACTGCGTAATGTTCATTGTTTATCTTTTTTTAATTTTTTAATGGCTCTTTCCCTCTTTAAAAACAAGAGAGAAAAGCAGTCAAAATCAACCTGTGCTAATATTTACTTCATGATAAATGGGCCATTGATTTCAATACCTATTACCTAGTTATACGTGTTCAATGACGCTCTCTACCGGGAATTTTTATTGTGAAAACAGCTTGAATATCATTTCAATGCGAATAGTCAAGTTTTCCATTAATTCTTTGGTAAGATTATTAAAATCAATTGATTCCGTTTTCTCCCCACAAAAAAGTTGGAATTCGATGACTCGTGGTGGACTTATCAGCAAAATTCTCCCAGTTTAGTTTTCGTAGATTTACTTAGGTACATTGATATTATTAAATTTGCAAAGTACTCGGTGAAATGAAGATCAAAATGTTTCGTTATTTTGCTAATATTACATATATTATGATCGTAATCGATTTTATACGATGAATAATCTTTGGTAGAACTATTATTTGATAATAAATGTTACAAAAAACACGAATTCTTATTAATATTCCTTATTTTTCACTCGGAGGAGATGGTATTGGAGAAGGATAGCACTCATTTGGATACAACAACTTTTTACTTCCGATTAATGAATCACATAATCCTCTAAAGAAATCTCCACTAATAGCTTTATCAACGTTTTCATCCCATTTCTGAAAAAAATTGAGGAAAAGTTTATAAGTTACTTCAAAATTCACCCCGGTTTGAAAAACATGCTTATAAGTTGATTTTATATTTACATCATTGAATTGGAACGCCATGCTACGGTCATTTTTAGGGGATTTTTTAGAGTTCTCTATGCACAGTTTTTCGCCTTCTTCCCCATCTGCACAACTTTTCAATTTTGCGCCATCTATTTTTGCAGAAACGACGCACTGTAAGATGAACAATCGTAAGTTTGACTTTTCATGTGCTTCTATATTCAACTCTTACATTTCCATGATCCGGAAAAGCTTCGCCCTCGCTTTGTGATAAACATAGTAAAAGCTTCAGTGAAACGTAATTATCTGGGAAATTTTTTACTGTACACGATTCAAACTTATCGATGTAGCATTTATTGTCTAATTTGTTTGGACAAGTAACATCACCGCTTTCTTCCTAGTTAGTGAAATGTTGTGTTATTTCTTTATCGTCCATCAGTTATCTATACTTCTATAGTTGGTTATTTACTTACTTTGGCAGTTCTACAAGGAACGAAATCAAAGGTAACGAAAGAAGAGAATATTTGAAAATTATCCATGAATTTGTTGGATAAAAAGCATTGAAATTCTGGATCCAAACTATCATAAAATATTGACAATTTCCCTGTCTATATGACAAATATTATTAATGCATGGATCCTCAAAGGCCAACGAAATATTTTTGTAATTTGATATTCGTGGTCACTTACTCCTTTGCAATCTTCTGGATAAGTTAAATTGTAAGATCTGAATTGTTGACATAAAACAAATTGTAAATTTTTCAATGATTCTTCGCTTGCAGCTTCAATGTATTTCTGTAGATGTTACCAAATGCTGGCGTCAGTACCAATCCTCGCTTTCAATAACTATATTGTTACTTACCGTTTCGAATCGAACTGCTGGCATTTTATCCGATGGTCTCGTTTTACTTGAGGCGTAACACAAATGAGTCCCTTTGTTTGAATCAACACAGGCTTTTATCACTTTGAAATCCACTTGGTGGTCGTTGGCGCACTGCAATGGTTCAACGAATTGGAAATTATTTTGTAATTTTGGCTCAAATATAATAGTACAGAGATTACTTTTTCGAAATCAGGAATTTTTTTAGGATCTTGGGTAGTACAGGCTATGAATTTAAAAAGCGCCGCTTCGTCTTTGACAAGAGATATAGCACATGAGTGCATCTTTCCTGTGATGCAGTCTTTATCTACTGGACTTTTACAATCTAATTTGCCATTATTAAACTGAAAAGTAATCGCATCATCATAGAGTAGGTAAATCAGAGAATGAAACTACCAGAGAAAGTTCAGTTTTGGGTTTCAACTCTTATTGTTTTCATTACCTCTGCGAACATGCATGGTTGATATCTGATGCTAATGAACTTACTAAACTTATCGTAAAGTTTAGACATATCTTGGAACCATTTATAGGAATTATCGTCTTCTATTTTGTAAGATACCGAAATTGTAAGTTTCTACAAAAAGTGAAAAAAGAACCGAGATACAAGTTATCTGTTATGTCAAATGGACGTCTACATTATTCCGAAGGCAAAAAAGTTCTTCATAAAATTTACTTGATTGCCGCAGTCAGGAGGAGTAGATTTATTAGAAGATTTGAGTACAGCGCAAACCGCTAACGTGAAATCTGCCGAACAAGCATCGTTCAAGAAATGGTCGAAAGGATCCGTCGCAGGGTTTATTTCTTTCTATAAAATGTATTTTATCTGTTTGAAGGAAACTTTCGCGTTTTGCATGAGCTTTAGAAATTTGCGATGTGAAAGTAAATTTACCGGATGCTTGAAAATGAAACCAGGCAGGGAATTGCATTCTGGCGCTTTTTGTTTTCGAAAATCTATACAAAGTTGTTTACCAAGACTCGAATCGATGCAAGATTGCAACTTCGTTGTATCCAACCCACTTGAGCTAGCGCACTTGAAATAAACATATTATTTAATATATGTATCGCTGTGAAAATGAGACTTGAATGAATTACCGATTTATAATCCGGAAGGGCTGCTGTTCCAGTCATAGTGCACATCAAGAATTTAGCTAGTACGAGTTTATTTTCAGTTTGAGCGATTGCGCAAGAATGAGCTTTATTTAAACTGCATGTAGGATCCATAGGATTGTAACAAAATAATTCTCCGTTTATCACCTTCAATAAGAAAAAATTAGGCCCGAGTTACAGAAAACGTCCAAGTTTGAGGGTTACATTACTTGTGCTTGTTGACATGGAACGAAATTTAAATCAAGGTAGGGGTAAAAAGCGTCGAATTTCTTTGCCAATGTGGTATTGAAGAATACCTGCGAATCTTCTTCCATCGCTTCATAGTAAATAGTCAAGCTCTTTTTCTGAGAGTAATTTTACGCTATGAAAGTGTCAAGACAAAGTTATATTAAAACAATGAAACATACCACAAGTAGTGACATTTCTGGAAGAATTATTTCTGTCGGACATGAGCTGGAGGTTGAGGTAGCCGTAGCAGTTGCTGTTGGAGGAGATAATGGATGTGATGGAGAAGGCGTAGAGGGTGGTGGAGTCTGATACGTAGGTGGCGGAGAAGGAGGAGTTTGATAAGTAGGTGATGGAGATGGCGTTGCTGTAGGTGTAGCTGGTGAACCATATGGAGGTGGATTAACTTGTTGTATACCGAGGGAAAATAACTGACATGTCAGTAAGAAAAAGTACCAGGTTGTCATGTTGAACTTGATTTCGAAAAGACGAAATTTAAAATGAAATGGCATGAAAATCTGATAAAATTTCAATGGTAGGTTTGGTAATTTTTATTACATGTGATTTATTCACCACCTGAATGTTGAAATACGAAATTTAAACACGTTTAAAACCGATATTAATTCAGCCTCGTGAAAGCTCAATTCGCCCAAAATGGAAACAGTTATGACTATTCAAAAATTTACATCCGTACATGTCTCCTGAAATTAAAAGAATTTGGGAATATTGTTTTCAAAAGCTCTAGGCGTACGTATAAGCTACTTACCAGTTTTTTTAATTCTTTAAAAATTTTCATCCCTTTGATGAAATTAACGAACGAAGAAAAAAATAACGTCGAAGAAAATAAAAATAATCTAATTTTAATTTTCAAATTAGATATTATCAACAGAAGATTTAAATCGAATTGCTCTCAATTTTATTCTCTCTAAACCAATAGAGTGAAAAGTAACAAATTTGTTGAATCACTGGCGCAATTGCGTACCTAGCGAATTATTTAATAAATCACGCGGACGAATTGAAAGTTACAAGGTTATTATGTTCTTTTTAATACTTTTACGTAGGTAGCTAAGTACTAAATATAGTACATTTGAACAAACCAACTATCCTGTTTGAAATCATTTTACAGTCATGGTAAAATAATCTGAGCTCTCGTCATTACGCACATGTTAATTCATATGCCTGTGCAATGAAAAAATCATTACTTAGCAATATTCGTAAAATGAATTTTACCTCCGTCGTCGTTCGTCGATTCTCCTCATTCTTACAATAGACGTTCTCGAGATAAAGACGAAACCAAAAAAGGTTAACTACAAAGTACCAAAATGGGTGGAAAAATCAATTTCGAAAAAGACGACCATAAAAAAGAACACGAAAAGATGGCCAACGTTTGCTACAAAGTTTGCCCGCAAGAACAAAAATACCACAATGAAAGCGGCCTCAAAGATTTAGAAAAACGCTGCGTCGTGAAATATAACGCCGGAGGAGCTAAATCGAGTGTCATAACGAAGATGTCCAACACCAGCGTGGTATCTTCATCTTCGCAAAAGAGCAAGAAGAAAAGCCCTCCTCCAAAGGAAAAAACTTGCACATCCGAATCAACACCATCGAGATCGTCACGTCTAAGCCCAACAGAAATAGCCGCCAAATGCTACGATCGTAAATGGGGCAAGAAAAGAAGCTGTACCAGCACGCCAAAATGGCAAATGGCTGAATACTGCAGAGACGATTGCGGTTCCGGAATAGTCACGAGAAAGTTTGACTTCAAAAGCTCCAAAAAACTATGGTGCAAAACGCCTCTTAGTATGTATCAGGCGACGATTGGAGAATTAGGAAGACAAATCCTGTGCCGAGAGAAGATCGTGCCAAGGGATGTAAGACCGGGACCGCCTTGTAATATCGATCACGACATTCTACCACCGTGTCGCGGATATTATCGTAAATACGATTGCATTAGGCCATGCGAAGAAGAACATGCAGTTACCACAGGTGGCAAAAAACATTATCGTAATATTATCGAAAGATACTGGGAACCTTGTTACAGCGAATCGCAGAAGTTCCATTTGGATATTAACGAGTACGCGCCTCATAATGCTGTTTTAATGCAGAGATACCGTCGCCAAAATGTTGACGCTGCGTTGAACGTTCCTTGCTGGTGAAATCCCGAAGGTATGTTTAGGAATAATAATGCATGACCTTATATTCCTGGACAAGGAAGTTCGCTGATTCAGCTAATCGCCGAGCGCCCAGTCGAAGCTCAGTTATGCAGCCCTCCACTGTGAAGTTTTGGGCTTATTGAAATGTAGAATGGAATGTAAATCGAGATAAATAAAATATTACGAGATGTCTATATAGCTCTTTCATATTTATGATTTTTTTTATCATGAAAATGAACGATATACCTACCGGGTGGGAAACGCGAGTACTTGAAAGTGATGTCCTTTAATGACCTTTGATAATGAAAATTACAACTATGAACAGACATCGATGACGATTATGCAGCGAAATTGCCATTAAAACGAGAGAAATTATCGCAGAGTATTTACACTCTGGTGGTATGATGGGTTTATACACGCATACACATGCCATCATCTCCCATCACAACCTGTATTTGTTTAATTATGTAAACTAATAAATATTTCGCGATAACGACGACTTCATGTGAAAAATGTGCCCATCCATCAGCGCAAAATGGTTGCGATTTTATCGCGAAAAAAAGCGAATAATCTCTTACCATTATTGCGTTTTGAATTTCGACTAAATTTAACAAAAGCTGAAAAAATGCTTTTGTTTTAAAATTTTTCGTTTATTTATTCATATCGATATAAAAAGAGAAGGGGCCTATTAATCAATAAAATTAAAGTCGTATATATCGCTGTCGTATAGTAATAACGAGCGTTTATTATACGTAATCATCGTATACCCATCTAGATTTATCGCATCTTTCAAATCTTTCCATTTTAAATGGTTATTCGGAATTTGGAAAAATATCATAAATTTGAATCGCGTTGACAAAAAATACGGTCACGGTCGATGCGCGCTTTAAGACTATAAATTATCGAACTCGATATGGAAACGTGTCCCGATTCGATAATACTATCCAATCGTACCTATTCACGCCGCACACACGAATCAAAAAATTTTAATTTCCAATAATGAGTTGATCGGCGAATCATTCAAGTAAAGACAATACCATCGATAAAGCTTATAAAAACGCATAAAACGAATTGAAACCGTACTCGCATTATTAATAGGTTGTCGCTGGGTTCAAAATGATAACAGTGTTTAGGCGAAAATAAAAAAGTTTATTGCGTAATATGTCAGCAGACTAGGGGATGAATATACTTCACCGCAGATTTACAAAACTACCATGTATGTGTAGTGGTTGGTACGTACTCTTTTTCTATGAAAATTTCTTATCGTTATATTTTCATAATCGGAGTCAGTTTCGCTTGTATATGTTTTTGAGGATACATTGCTCGATGTATATATATATATAGGAAGGAGGTAATTTTGGTGAAATATTTTAGCATTATACAGTCATTAGGTAATGGATGAGAATATAATAGAACGGTCGTGATGAGAACCGTTATTTTTCCGGTGATTAATTGGAAGTCTCAGTAAAGTGCGTAAGGCGTTACTACCTTTACACATTCATCAATCCATAGACGCATTCAAGCCTTTTCGCCATACCTTTGCTGAAGTATTTCAGCTAGTTTTTTTCTGTCTTGTGGTTGCTTGAAACAGAAGGTTTTAAGATACTTGACAATCGAAATTTCGGTGTATTGACAGATATACAATTTATTTAAAGAACTGTTCAACTAGTAAATTGCCTTTTTCCAAGAATTCAGCGATTAATTATAGTTCGATCAAAAATTGAAATTTTCCAAATGTTCGATAGTTTAAACCAAAGTTGTTGAAAAGGGGTGAAAAAGACACTTTGCTTCGCGCCCAGCTTTTCTGAAAAGACTCGTGAAATTTTAAATTACTTAATGAGCAATTCTTCTTAATTTTTTTATTCATAAATATTATGCTCAAATTGTGAAGCGAAAATCATCACAAAAAAACATTATGAAGTCACATTACAAAACAGTCATTGTCATGGTCATAGGTGACATGTGATCATGCCATGGTGAAATGTGCTGATAACATGTCATAGTGGCATGTAGTGATAACATGCCATGTGACAGGTTATAGTGACTCGTCATGAATCATGATGACATGCATGGTGAAATTATTGGCATATTTGTGTTCAGTTATAAGTCATTATACGATTACATGCCATGGTCATGGATGACACGTAATCATGTCATGGCAGCGGTGACATGTTTCCGCATGGAAGCTTCTTCGTAGCTATCTTTTTCAAACATTTTTGCTCGACTTGATACGTATAAATAAACTAAAATGAATGTGCTGATGCCAGGTGGATTCGTACACAAAAATGAAAGGAAGCTAAAAGGATCGAAATGAAACACCCCTGCAACTTCACTTGCTTCTAGAACATTTTATCATATATTCATGATTTCAAACTTTCAAAACTTCGCTTGAACGTAAAGCTCGACATATTCAATACATTAATCAGCAAATCCAAACAAACAAAAACGAACGAACTAAAAATTTTACGAAGCCCTTCCTCATGAACGAGATAATTACGCGATATTCATCGGTAAAAAAAAAAGTGACTTCAATAAATTCTATAAATTGGGAAAAAACGTACATAGGGCGTTTATGCATCATTAAAAAACGTTTTTTTGAATAGGTAATCCGTGGCCAATCCGTTCTACACGATTTTGTCGCTTTAGCACATCATTAAATTAACGGACTATTTTTTGTTTGAAATTAAGTTTGCATATATATAGCGAATAAAACGCCCTTCCAAAATAACTGAACCATTGACCATATGAAACTGCTGTAAAGTACACAAACGAGTGGTATTATTAATGAGCACGTTTTCGAATGCTTAATTAAGACTGTTTTTAAGATGAGATTTTGTTTACGGTTTTGATCGGTTAATATTTAAGATAATATGTAAAGCAAGCGCTTAAATATCCTGTAGAATGAAGTGTGTAACGTTAATGTCGCTGAAGAAAGTTTAATGAGCTAAGGGTTTAATTATTTTTGGTAATTGGTTGAGCCGGTGGTATAATTCGGCTTCCGGGGTCGTTGAGTTTTCCAAAATGACCGCTGAATGGCATTGCCGAATAATCTAGGGTTTTTTGGGCGTTTGTTAAATATCTCATTTCGATTCAAAATTCAAAGAATGTACGCGCAGACATCTTCAAGATGCAGGAATAATCTTTATTCCGACTTAATTTCACGCTCAGAGGAGTCTGTTCTTCGGCGTGTAACTAAAATCTCTCACCCTTTTTGGTAACTTCAAAAGAGATTTTAATAGGCGTATGTAAGGATTTTCATAATTTATCTTAACAAGACCCGGTGGTATCGAGGATAACTTCCTAATTGGGCAATTTACCCGTCGTTTAGTACTTTACTTATGAAGGCATTATATTCGAATTTATACGTTAATCTAACAACGTCCGTGTGTTGTTATTACCGCGAATAGAAAAGCCAATTATTTATCCAGACGAATTGCGACGCTCTCTGGACGTTAAATTTATTGGAAGCGGGAATTGAATTTAAGTTATGTTAACTTTAAAGTAATTACCGTTTCAAGAAAGGCATACCAGGTTAGTGTCGTTTAACCGTAAGATTATCAACATACTCGCATGCTCCGAAATTTTGTACTTTATTGTTAATGCGATTTTTATTCGTTTTTTGCCCCGTGAAAAATCCCAATTGCTGTATACCTCCGAGAAGTGAACTTCGAAGTTTGACCCTTCAATGTCATTTTCAAGATGTGGGATTTTTTCACAAAATTTCCCAGAAAAAGACTAATAATCGGTCAAAACGTTTTTCCTTTTACGAAAAATTCGAAAAGAGAAGTGAAAAAGGTTAATTTTTATCAATATTATGTAATAACTGCCTCTTTTCAGTGCGAGAAGAATTTCAGCTAAAAACCCTCTGAAACTAATCAAAAGACTACAAATACTCGTACGACTTTACCTATCTTGATAAATAAGTATTTGTGATGGCGAGATGAAAACTTTTGAATTTTTACTTTATCACTTTCATGTAGGTAGACATGCAAATCATAATAATCTCCAATTTTTAGTAAGAAAAAAATAAGTACATATAAAAGAAAATACAAAAAAATTTAGCTAAAAAAAACGTAAAAGCGATTTTAAAAAAGTTTTGAAGAATAAGCTCTTCACAAATTAACATCCTACATCTGATTGAAAAAACAGTTTCACAAGTTGTTCACCTGTTTCAATAACTAGATTAACTCTTCAAAAAATTGTTGTGGTCTTAAAGCGAACATGGCCTTGGTTCAAACAAATGATTTCCGAGAATAATTTGAATAAGATATTCTGTAAATTATATCGCCTTTACATTGCCTGCCAAGTTTAGATTATGCTACATTGTTTACAATAATATACTGTAACTTTGATGGTATTAAATACATGTGTACATAACAATGACCATGCGTTGTATCGTTGTATTAAATGATCCCACACGCCATTTTCAACCTAGTTTCAGTGAGTAAAAATCAGGCCCAACCAGAAGGTGGTTTCCACCGGGCCCGGATTTTTTTAGGGCTCACGTGCGTTTTAAGTCATTGTAAAAAATAACCGGCCCTTGGAAAAAATGTCGGGTCCTTTCAAAGGAAACGGGTCCGTAAAATTTTTTCACACAACCCGGATTTTTTCTGCACGGCCCTGATGAAAATTGTATGAAAACAGTAAAAATAAATGAAAATAGACATGTCGTCATCTGCTACGCGTTATGTAATTGTTTCATTAATTTTCATCACTTCATTTTAAATCCTGTAAATTGAAGGACTTATCACAATCGTAAGCGCATCGTTCACACATTAGAAAAAACTTTGATTTCTTTTTGCAGCCCAAATATTAGAAAATGTCTCCTGTATAACGAATGACAAACCGCGAAATTTATGATATTACAACACGGATATAATACAAATCGAAATCTCGATGAAAAGATGATTCAGTCATTCGTTAGAAATTGAAATACAACGCAATCAATTTTGACAAGTGTAAGTATTATAGTTTCTAGGGGAAACTAGAAAGGAAAGTATACGTTGAAGTATCGAAAAATGATTTACGATCGGTCTAAGAAGCGAGAGAGTGTGAAAAAACGCCGGCACCGGAGCAACGTGCAAATACATGAACTAAATCGGGCGAATATTTTGTATATTTAAAAAGGATGTTGAGACTTGAACGATTTTCTTTTGTCATTACGTATATGCGAAAGTTTCGCACAGCGTGATGAATATTTGGGGGAAATCGCGCGTTTCTAAATCGGCATTGTATTTTATCTACGGCGCCTATTTCATGTTGAATTTTTCTCCTAGTTTATGAAATTATGGTGGAAATTTAAAGCCGTTTTTAAATTACTACCGAGGAACCATACGGCGAGTTGTAATTTTATGAGCATACTATACCGAGTCGCGATTTATGTTCGCGAAGAAATACAGTAATTTGAAATATTAAAGTAATTTTTATCGGTCATTATTATTATTCTATTTATTAGCGATTTGGGCCCAGAAATCTTATAATTTTCGAGTAAATGGCGAAAAAATGTGGATAGTTACAATCGAGCCAAAATATGTGTTGTACTCATTGAAGCGAACTCCATATCGATGATTTATCGGTAAATACGACGACAAGTTATACTAAATTATCGTCGTTGCTGGTAGGCTGCAACTTTTAAGATTAACGTAATAAGGGCTTATAAATGACTCGCTTTTTGTCCTTTTTAAACCATAAAATAGCGAAATTCTGCCATTAAGTATCTAAAACTAAATAACCATTCGAATTCGTTAGAACTACATGGTTTTTTTTTGGCCGGAAGCGGTTGCAAGTTTTTCGCCTAATAAATCTATACAACTCGGTACCCGATTTATCGCCTATTTTGTATGCGATCGTTGTTAAATATTAATGTTGTTGAATGGCTTTTCTTCCTAGTTTAACCTTATGGGTCAATTTGCAACAATTCGTCGCTATTACGTTGTTTTCTACGCGCATTACATTTTCCGCAGAGTAAATAACAATGCATTTTCGATACAATAATTTTAATGAAAAGTAGCAAGGAACAGTCAACAAAATATGATTTTCTGTACACAGGTAGCAAAGCGTAATTACATAATTTATTAATACAAGCGCGTGAAAAATTCAAAAATACATAAAGAAAAGAAAAATTTACATTGTGATTTGATTATTTTTTACATCAATAAGCAAATAAATACGTGTAAATACCTACAAAACGTAGATACAAGGTAACTTATAAAATATCGTATCGATGGTTGAATTGGTAAGAATTTTATTAGCTTCGTAAATTGGTATCATTTCCGAAAATAAATCGTAAAATTTTATATTATAAAAATAAGCGTAAAGTAAAAAATGAAAAACGTATAAGAATTTTTTTTCCAACAGGAAATAGGTACCTTTTGAAGGAAGTATAGACACAGTATAAAAATACCGTGATATAGATTTGAAAGAGAAAGAGGAAAATTGAAACCCACCTTTATAATAAAAATATTGGTAAAAGCTTTTTTAAAAAAGGCATAGGTAAATATAAACTAAATGAATTATAGAAAAAGAAACGTTCTTTTTTATTGATAAAAAATAGCGAAACGTACATTCACGTATTTTAAAAATATTTTTACATTTATTATAATTTTTGCCATCTTTATCGGAAATTATTTACAATAGGAAATTATTTCGTATATAATACAAATATGAACAATGTAATCCGCAGACAAATGAGGCGAATAAATAAATTTAATATAAAAAACACAATGCTTTTCTTCTTAATTTTTAAATATAGAATCATTAGAAAAATAATTCGGTCAAATGTTGAATACGAAGCTACCATCATTT